>ML685941.1:854239-898728 GCA_007922175.1 Pelusios castaneus
ATCTTCAAAGCGTCTGACGAAGTGGGATTTTCTCCCACGAAAGCTCATGCGATTAATAAATCTGTTAGTCTTTAAAAGTGCCACAAGACTCTGTTGTCTAACAGAATGTTGGGAACCATTAGGAAAGAGACAGCTAGTAAGAAGGAAAGTATCATATTGCTACTTATTAATCCATGGTACACCCACACCTTGAATTCTGTGTGTAGTTTTCGTTGCCCCGTCTCAAAAAGGTACAAAGAATGGTAAAAAAACAAAAAAACAATTAAGAGTATGGAACAGCATCCATATGAGGAGAGATTAAGAAGATTGGAACTGTTCAGCTTGGAAAAGAGATGAGTGAAAGAGGATAAGACAGAAGTCTATAAAACCATGATTGGTGTGGAGAACGTATACTGTATAAGGAAGTGTTTATCCCTTTGTATAGCACAACAAGCAGAGATCACCCTATGAAATCAATAGGCAGCAGGTTTAAAACAAACATAAGGGATTACTTCATACAGTGCACAGTTAACCTGTGGAACTCATTGCCAGGGGATATTGTGAAGGCCAAAAGTATAACTGGGTTCAGGTTCATGCAGGTGAGGTCCATCAATGTCTATTAGTCAGGATGGTCAGGGATGGAACCCCATGCTCTGGGTGTCCCTAAGCCTCTTTGCACAAGCAGGTAGTGAATGACAGGGGATAGATCACTTGATAATTCCTCTGTTTTGTTCATTCCCTTTCAAGCACCTGGCACCAGCCATTGTTGGCTGATAGGATACTGGGTTAGATTGGTCTGATCCAGTATGGCCGTTCCTATGTTCTTAAGTGATGACTGATGTAGAGAAGATCAGTTTGGCTTGGGTCATGTTATTTTCTCTTTCAGAAAACAAGAACCTGCACAGGGACATCTGATGAAATTAAAAAGCAGCCAATTCAATACTGATAAAAGGAACTTTTGTTTTATGTATCACATGCATTACCTGTGGGACTCACTGCTGCAGTATATCACTGAAGGGTGGAGCTTAGTAGGACTCAGCGAAGGATTTGAATGGAATGCGAGTCTCAGATCAGCCCAGAATAGGGAATTCTGGGAATTTTAGTTCCAAGGGGGGAGTCATAGGCTGGTCCAGCAAGGAATGCTGGGAAGGAGCATTGGGATATAAGCAACTCCTTCTCTCTCTGTGGGAAGACAGTGAGCCTGAGGGACCAGCGAGAGATGTTGCTGCTGCTATGGCCCCTGTATGGCACGAATACTCCCTTGGAGAGCCAGGGTCAGTTCCCTGCTCTGCCACAGCATCCCTGTGTGACCTTGGGCCAATCCCTTGACCTCTCTGTGCCTCAGTTCCCCTCCTGTACACTAGTGATGATAAACCTGCTTTTACCCCAGGACTTACCGGAGGGTGAACACAAATGACTGATCTAAGTTGCACACACAGCCCCTTTAGCTAGGCTCCAGCCTAGGGGAGAGACTGGGAGACATTTGGGGGGTTTTCAGTGGATCTTTAGTCTTGGTTAAACTACCCAGCTGGCAAGAGGTGAGCCAGGAAAGGAAGCCATTGTGACAGTGATCTGACCCGTGCACGTCTCCCAGCAGAGACCGGTAATCCTGTTTCTTGAGACTCTTCACGACCTGGCACCATGCCCTCGGAAATATCCTGCTGGGCCTGGGCCCGGCCGGGTTCTTTCTAGCTCCCATTTCCAGGCTTTCTGCCTCTTGTTCTAAGCGGCACAGGATGGAGAGGCTTGAATTTCCTCTCCCAGACACCCGTGTGACCTTTCCTTGCTCCTGGTTTCCAGCCTGTCTCAGATCAGAGTCAGGCCCCAGGCTGCGCTCAGGCTTCAGTGTATGGTGATAGCACAAGACAATGACTCAATCAGGCAGAGAAAAACTTTCCCTCCCCTAATCCGGGGCGGATCAATGCTGTTTCATCTGCTCCTGCTGTCTCTTCCCCATCCCCTCTGCCCCAGATGTCGATGCCTCTACTTCTGCTATGGAATCTTCCCTGCCTCTCTGCAGCAGAGGGTGTCGCCAGCCAGGCAGATGGACCGATTGATTGTTTTCATCCTCTCCTTAAGCAGCCGGAGTTGCTGCTGCGTTGTAGCCCTTACAGCGTCCCCCACTGCCGAAAGCAACCGTCTGTCAGGCTGAGCGTGTTCAGTGCGGATCTGCAATGGCTCCTGGCAAGGAGTAGGCCCAGGTACAGTGGTGCAAAGGTCTCATGGCTTGCAACTCTGTCGCAAGCCGTTGGCAGCTTGTACTGACACACCGAATGTGCGACCAGCTCCCTCAGGCCGGGAGCACCACCACGTCCAGCTGCTTCCTTGAATTCTGCTTCGCTGAGGACTTGGGTCCATGCCAGCCGTGGCACGTGCTTTAGAGCATGGTTCTTCACAAGCAAGTGACATTTCTCAGCAGGCAAATAAACGGGATTTTTTACAGCTGCATCTGACAGCCCCCAGATGAGGTTGTGCCTTGTGCAAGGTGCTGGACGGACACATGGGGGCGTCAGTCCCTGCCACAGGGAGCTTACAATCTAGATAGACAAAACGGAGGAAGGAAGGGTTGTTGCTGCTGGTTTACAGGAGGGGAACTGAGGTACAGAGAGAAGAAGGGTCGTGCCCAAGGTCATTCAATGAATCTGGAGCAGGGCCAGGAGCTAAGTCGAGGGTCTAATGCCCAAGTCCAGCCTCCCTCTATATACATACAGCTTTCATCCGGCTGTTAGGATCCCGGGGTGAAGACAGCTGCTGGTGTTCAGGGAATAAAACTGCATGGACTTCTTGGACGTATCTGGGAATTCCTCCTCTACAGATCCAGCGCTATTCTCAGTCCCTTCCCCTACTCCTGTTGAAACACCTCCCTCATTGGTCTTCTTTCCTGGTCTTCATTTCCTTTTCATGTGGTCACCATGAAGACCGCTACGCTGCACACACATCTGTGGGACTTGGTGTTTCCCAGCCCACGGCTTGAGCAAACTGCGTTGGCTGGACTTCCCAGGCTGGAGCCAGGTCGCTCGGCTGTGCCCACACATCCACACCGGTATGTGGCTTGAGCCATGTCCATGCTTCAAAATGACACGGCATGGATCCACATGGGACTCAGGTTCTGACCCACCCTCCAAGCAGGGTCCCGAGCGCTTGCTAACCCGAGTCAGACGGATTTGTGTGTGGACGAAAAGGGGGCTTAAACTTGAGTCAGAAGCTGGGCTAGCGTGAAGTGAAGACACACCCGAAGAGGGCTAGGCGTGGCTTCCATCCAGTTCCTTTGTGTTTGTTCAAACAAGGCAGGGGTTTTCCATGCGGCGTTCAGCACTGTGGAGAGTTCCCCTCCAGTCTCAGCTCCTGCTGGAATTTTTGCTTCAAACTAGGAATTGACAGGCTGGATCAGGGCTAAGGTCCATCTGACTGGAAGTGTCAGAGGAAGATGTCAGAATCCTTTTATGACAGGTGTGGGGTAATCTACCCATTGATCTCAGCCTTGGCTCTAATAGCTAGAGATTGGCTCACACCATGAAGCATGAGGTTTAATATTCCAGCTAAACTTGTGGTCATTAATAGCGCTCCCTCTGGATATTTCCCATATAACTGTCTCACCCCTTTCTGAACCTGGCCAGCCTCTCTGTGGCTTCCTGGAGCAGGGACAGTGGTGTGACAGGATTTCATTTGCTTGGCTATTGTGCCAAAATGGAGATATTCTTGGGGTTTTCTCAGGGTGCTGAGTGTGTGCCTCAATTTCCCCACATGTGTTACTCAGGTATGTCGGTGATGGGACAGGGTTGTGTGATCACTTCAGAGGGAAGCTGGGCTTTCCCCAGTCACATGAGGCAGGACCCCCTGCCTTGGTCCCAATCATTTGTAACAGGTTGGGGCAGGTGAAGATCGAGGGAGTGGTTTCCTAGCCTGGGAAGAAGACAAAGGACTGGGAGGAGCTAGGGGACGGATCTAGGAATGGCTGGGGGGGAAAGAGGCCAGTGGCCCATGGGGGATCAGTGGGGAGGGAGCCCAGAGGACGAGGTTCCCCATGCAGTTGCTGCTATAACTTTTAATTAGTCCGTGCTGTGAGCCGGAGAACTAACGAACCTTCTGACTCCAACTGGCTGGGAATCGCTTCTGACTTGGGGTGCATGGCCCTTTTGGGGTGTGGAGGAACTCTCCGGGACCCTGCAATGGGGGGATCTCACAGGGGGAGTTTCTGGTAGAGCAACCCTCCGAGGTCACATGGGGAGATGCTGGCACAGGTGTGGGGAGAGCCCTGCGGTGGAAGAGCCCTCCCAAAATGCTTTCATCCTGTCTGACTGGGCCGAGAGGGGTCCACAGCACATGAGCCCTGTGAGAATCTGTCACGGTTGTGATTTATATTTGACTGACACTGTCCCCTTGCTGAGGCACTAAAACAAAGAGGGAAAAGTGGGGCCCCAGATCTGAGCTGCAGTAGATACCACCTCCTCCTGCTGGAGAGGACTGCTGGAGTAGGGAACAGGCATTTCTGATGGCTTCCAAGGCACTTGGCATTATGTTTAATATTCACTATTATGCCTCTGCATCGTCTTCTGCTCTAGAGCAGCCAAATCCCGTCACAGGAGGGTCGAAGGGAACAAGTGTCATTTCTGAGGCCAGCCCATAGGCTAAGAGAGATGTTCTGCTGAAGCAAACGAGCTGAGATCCTTGAGGACCTACACAGCGGGTGAGCCACGGGCTCCTTGGCCCTCCCATCAGCACCGAACGGTGGATCTCACTGCGTCCGTGTGGGGGAATGTCTGTCTGTTCCCTGTTCAACGTAGGGCAGGCACTTTGCTCCTGCCGGCGTAGTGACAATTTCCCTCCAGCTCTGCTGCCGGCTTTGTCAGACCTGGGGCAGATCACTTAGGGCCACGCTTTCCAAATGGATTTAGCTGCCTGATTTTGGGCACCAGGGTTGGAAAATGTTGATGCCTCTGTTTCCCCAACTGTAAAAAGAGGCCTTTGCCTTTATCCCGCTGCACGCAGTCCGGCACGTGCCGTTCTCACTAACACACGTGTGCATGGTGGGCACGCCATGACTGGAGCGGGTGGATTGGACCTTGGTCGTCTACCTCCCATGGGGTCGCTGTGACCACTGCCCCGCAGAGCCGTTCCCGCTTGCTCAGTCCCTGATCACTGTTCCACTGTGGCTAAATACTTATCTAGCCCCCGGACCAGAGACTGGGATTGACTCTGCAGTCCTGTGGGTAGGCGCATCCACCTAGGCCACGACCGGGAGCCTCTGCTCCAATTACTCCTCCAGTCGGGATAAATAATGGTCTGGCTTCAACAAGAGAGACGGCCTCGTCGGAGCACCCCTGAGCGCAGCAGTCTGGGCACTCATCTGAGAGGTGGGGAATCTCTTCAGAGCCTTCCCCCTCACTGGCAGAGAGGGGGTGTCTGTGCCTGGATCTCCCACATCTACCCACTGGGCTGAAGATGGGTACCGCCCCCTCCTCTGGCTGGTTTGTGTGGCGCGACACACACCCCGATGCATCCCAGCGAGAAGCCGCTTACATGCATAAGCTGCCTGACTCCAGAAGAGGGGCTCCTGTTCGTGGGTTGCCACGCAGGGATGAGCACGCCCTGCAACTTGGGTATCAGCACCTCGCTCTGGGAGCGGGGTTAGCCTCTCAGCACGGCAATGCAAGCAGCCCTTTGTGGACCCAGGCCTAAGTGCCTTGCCCGAGGTCACACACGGAGTCTGTGGCAGAGCCAGGAATTTCACCTAGATCATCGGTGTCTCAATCAGCACTTTAACCATAAAACCCGTCTGAAAGGTCACTGTTCTGTGGAGAAAGGTTGAGGCCAGCCCACCACAAAGGCAGAGGCCAGCCAAGACAAAATATACCAGGACTTCATCTCCTCCTTCATCTCCTCCTCACAGTGGACGAGAAGCAGGACACGAGTCAATAGCGTGCAGCTGGCTAACGCCATATTGGGCTGCAGAGCAGGAGCGTTGCCAGCAGGTGGAGGGAAGTGATTATGCCCCTCTATTCGGCACTGGGGAGGAATTTGGTCCACTTTTGGGACCCCATGCAGGAAGGATGTGGACAAATTGGAGAGTCCCGCGGAGGCAGCGAAAATCATTCAGGGGCTGGAGCACATGAGTGATGAGAGGCTGAGAGAACTGGGCTTGTTCAGTCTGCAGAAGAGAAGAGCGAGGGGGGATTTGATAGCAACCTTCAACTGCCTGAAGGGGGGTCCAGGGAGGATGGAGCCAGGCAGTTCTCAGTGTGGGCAGACCACAGAACTAGGAGCAATGGTCTCAAGTTGCAGTGAGGAAAGTCTAGGTTGGATAGTAGGAAAAATCTTTATCCCTAGGAGGTGGGAAAGCATTGGAAGGGTTCCCTGGGGAGGTGATGAATCTCCATCCTTAGAGGTTTTTAAGGCCCAGCTTGACAAAGCCCTGGCTGGGATGGTTCTTTCAGGGTTGGTCTGGCTTGGAGCAGAAGTTGGACGAGATACCTCCTGAGGTCCGGTCCAACCCCCATCTCTGATTCTTTGAGTCTAAGAAGTCAGAGCAAGGAAGATAAATGATCTCCTGCGTCCTGCTTGAATCCCTTGGCGTGCTTCCTTTCCCGCACCCAGCTCCTGGGTAAAAGCTTGCTATTGCAATCAACCCAGCTGTTTTTCTGTCGGCACCTGAGCAAATTGGAATTCAAATCAGAGCCCCAGGTAGTGGGAATTATTTTTATGGGGCTCAGCTCTCTGGATTTGAAAACTGTGGATGAAATGGCAGAAGCTTCCTGCCAAGCAAGCGAAATGAGAGCATCAAATAAAGAGAGGAAAACGATAAGCAGAGATTTTTTTTTCTGCCACTACCTCTGGTGGGGGGGGGCAGATTCCAGCCTGTTTCTTAAAAGAGAAAAAATCTACTACAGCACGTAGAAAAACCCACCTTCCACTTGGTCTCCTGAATTAATTTCCTCTCCAAATGTTTCCTTGGGATAAAGTATTTGTCAAGTGCTCCCCCCCCCCACCCTTTGCTGCTTATATGTACATACACCAAACTGTCTCCATGGAGAGCTAGTTAGAACTTCATGACTTATTCATTGGCCAGTGACACAGAGCTGGAGTTCTCAGCCCTTCTCATTTTCTAGTTAAAAATGAAAACTGCTGTTGTTTTTAGGAAACAGCAAGAAGTTTTCAGTGAATTTAATCCTGGTGATTGAGAGCCTTGGTGAGCAATGCCTTCTGCTAAGCACTGTGGCTTATGGAGTCAAGATGTCTGGGGTCTCCTTGGCCGCTGGATTGTTGTGTGACCTCGGATAAATCTCTTTACATTCTGTCTCGTAAAATTGGACTCAGGAGAGTTACCTGCCTTTGCAAAGAGCTTTGGGAACTTCGGCTCAAAGCAGGATGTGTGTACGAAGTACTCTTTAGCCATGGACTTCCCCTAGCTTTGACGTGAGGGTAATGTTAATTCCCTCATCAACACAGGGGCTAATGAGTGCCCACTGAAATCAGCTCTTGGCAACAGAATGAACAGAGTTCTTTCCCAGCTCCATGGTTTGTGCTCTTCAGTCATAAAATATTAGGGCTGGAAGGGACCTCAGGAGGTATCTAGTCCAACCCCTGCTCAAAGCAGGACCAACCCTCAGCTAAATCAAGGGCTCAAATAAATCCTTGCCACGATAAACTGAACCTTGCCGTGGCACTTCACTGAGGTGTCATAGCTCCCCCTCACGGGCTATGTCTACACTTGTGAATTTAGGTCGACTTAGCATGTCCACACTTACATTTTAAGTCGACTTTGGGGGGACCCTACAAAGTCGACCTAGAGCATCCACACTGGACACCTAGGTCGACTTCTAGGGGCTAAGGGGACCTGGGACAGGTCCACAGTGGCGGGGGGCACCCCTTGCCAAGTGCCAGGGGGCTCAGCCTTTGCCCCATTGTACCTGAGTACAATGGGGACTGAGCCTGGCAGGGCACAGCGGCAGGGTGGGGAGGGCTCTGCCCTGCCCTGTGGAGGGGCACAGCCAGGATCTCTCTGTGTCAGCCACCCTGGCAGGGAGGGCAGTGGGGGAATCCTGGAGAGCCCTGAGTCGACTTAGGGCTACTCCAGATCTACACTGGCTTAAGTCAACTTTAGGAAACTGTAGTGTAGACGCAGAGTAAATTAAGTCGACTTAAGCAAGCTTAAAGCGACTTAATTTACAAGTGTAGACGCACCCACGGCTACTCTGCCTTACGCCTGGCTGATGAGAGCCCAGGCCATATCTCCCTGTCTGGAGAAGAAAAGCAGATGTGGTGGATCTCTGCCATGGAGAGTTTCCCTAGGGAGGAGTAGTTCTCAGGCACTCAGATGCAGCGGGTTTGTAAATCAGCAAGGGCAGGGGGTGGCTAGGTGTGTTGAAGTCTACTTCTGGATGGGCGCTCTGAGCGTCACGCAATGACCAGTGAGGATCTCTACTGCTTTGTCTGCACCACCACGAGCTAAACAAGGGTCTCAGGATGTGCCCAACCCTTGGATCCCAGGACCGGAAGGAGCGCAGCGCACAGAGATAGCTGGGGGGTAAGAAGCGGCATGTGGGGGATTTTGATTGGTTTTTTGAGGAGCTGCCGGTGTAGCTCAGTGGTGAGAGTAAACTCAGACCTTTGGCAAACTCCCGGGCTGCAGGAGGAGGTATGTGCATTAGCCAGACAGCTTTATTCTAATCGTGCATCTGCCATGTGTCCAAATCACATCCCCTCCCACCACAGCTCGATAGGCTGCAAGCGAAGGACGGCCCCTATGGTCAACGGGCGAGTTGTATGCTGGAACGCTGCACCTGCCTCTGGGCCCTAGAGCAGTACAGAGCATCGCCATGGGAGGCTGAGTGCCTGGCTTCCCTTCCTGGCGTGGCCTCTGACTCGCTTTGGGAAGTCAGGCATGCCCCCGTTTCCCCATTTGAGAGTGAGGATATTTGTACCCTTCTCTCCAGGGCAACCCGGAGCACCGCTCATTTCATAGAATCATAGAATCATAGAATAATAGGGTTGGAAGGGACCTCACGAGGTCATCTAGTCCAACCCCCTGCTAAAAAGCAGGACCACTCCCCCTAAATTATCCCAGCCAGGGTTTTGTCTAACCGAGCCTTAAAATCTATGTGCTTTGAGGTCTTCTGGTGTGGCCCACGGGACGGGCATATTTGCTGCCGTTTCCTTTCACCACTCTCACCCCCTCCTCTTCCTGCCAGATCATAGAATCCTAGAAGATGAAGATTGGAAAGGATCTCAGGAGGTGTCTAGTATCCAACTTAGATCTTCCTCACTGCAACTTGAGACCATTGCTCCTAGTTCTGTCTGAGAACAGCCTGGCTCCATCCTCCCGGGATCCCCCTTCAGGTAGTTGAAGGTTGCTATCAAATCCGCCCTCACTCTTCTCATCTGCAGACTGAACAAGCCCAGTTCCCTCAGCCTCTCCTCAGACATGTGCTCCAGCCCCCGAATCATTTCCATCGCCCTCCTCTGGACTCTCCAATTTGTCCCCATCCGTCCTGTAGCGGGTGGCCCAAAACTGGACACCATACTCCAGATATGGCCTCACCAGTGCCGAATAGAAGGGAATAATCACTTCCCTCCATCTGCTTATCCCAGGATGATTTGGGGCAGCTAACCCTGGCTGGTGAGTGTTGCACTTAGAAGCAGCTGGCCAGGGGCATGCAGCTCCACGAAAGCCAAGGAGCAATTAACCGCTGCTTTGCTCCTCTGCGGCAGCGTTGAGCCGGGGAGAGCGTGAAGGGCCCTGGAGAAGAGACTTCCCACTCACACTGATGCCGAGCCAGGCACGGCAGCCAGCTGCACCATGTCACGGCCAGCTTTATGGCTGGCAGCGCTTCCCCCTTCTCGAAGCTTTTCGCTCAAGAGCTCTCTCTGCCCTCCTGCAGCCGTTGGAGCACAATCGCATCAGTGTAACTCCCTACCCATGTTGACCTCATTGCAAGTATCAAGATGGATTCATGAGGAGACCCTCTCCTGGGAGGCTTCAAAGAACCAGGGGATTAGAAGGGACCGCACGGGTAATCTACTCTAACCCCGGCCAGGACGCCCACTGTGCAAATTAGAGTAGCCAAAAGACTGCTCTAAGTTGCCTGAAAAGCCCAGAAGATGCTGTTGAAGCCAGCCAGGAGGTAGGAGTGCCCTGGCCAGTTCTCCTGCAGATGTGGGGTGGAGTTTAAACAAAATAAAGGCCAGAGATGCAGGGCGCCTTGCACTTTGATTACATAGGGAAGGGGAAAGTCTGTCACAGTCAGGGGAATGGGTGTGGAAGCTGGCTTCCCATGTGTGTTGAAATTGAAGGATGTCAATGACACCAAATTAGTCGTCGTCCCCCTTCCCCAAAACCAGCGCTGTCTGTCACTGTCTGTGACCCCATCACCATAGTACCTGAGCACCTGGCCATCTTTCATGTATTTCTCCTCCCAGCAGCCCTGTGAACTGGGGCACTACTGTGATCCTCAAGATACAGGTGGGAAACTGAGGCATGGAGCAGCTTAGTGACTTGCCCAAGGTCGCAGAGGAAGTCGGTGCCAGAGTAGACACTTGGGCTATGTCTGCACTTGTTAAGTGAAGTCGACTCTGTTAAGTTGGCTTAACAGAGCCTGTAGTGTAGACATAGCCATCCACACGGGCTTTAAGTCAACTTAAGTCGACTTAATAAGGTCAACTTAAGCCGTAAATCGACTTCAGAGTTGGTGTTATTAAGTTTGACTTAAGGAAGCACTTAAGTCGACTTAACAAGTGCCAAGTGTGGATTCAATTCTGTAGGTCGACTTAAGCGTCCGTAGGTCGACCTAAGGCGCCAGTGTAGACGCACCCCAACTGAGGTCCTGAGTTCCAGGCTATAGCACTAACCACTGGGAAATCCTCCCTCTCTTAGGCTATGTCTACACTTGTTAATTTAAGTCGACTTAGCATGTCCACACTTAAATTTTAAGTCGATTTTGGGGGGACCTTACAAAGTTGACCTAGAGCGTCCACAACGGATGCCTAGGTCGACTTCTAGGAGCTAGGGGGACCTTGGACAGGTCCATGGTGGCGGGTGGGGGCGCCTCTTGCCAAGTGCCAGGGGGCTCAGCCTTTGCTCCATTGTACCTGGGTACAATGGGGCAAAGGGGGACAGGGACCTTGGCAGGGCATAGGGGCAGGGTGGGCAGGGCTTTGCCCTGCCCTTTGAGAGTGCATGCCAGGCTCTCCCTGTGCCCCCCCCCCCGGCCTGGAGGGCAGTGGGGGAGTCCTGGAGAGCCCTAAATCAACTTAGAGCTACTCCACATCTACACTGGCTTAAGTAGACTTTAGAAAGTCGACTTAAGCCTAAAGTTGACTTTAAACAAGGTTTAACAAAGTCAACTTAATTTTCCTTAAGTCGACTTAAGCAGCTTGCTTAAGTCAACTTAATGAAGTGTAGTGTAGACGCAGAGTAAATTAAGTCGACTTAAGCAAGCGTAAGTCCACTTAATTTACAAGTGTAGACGCACCCTTAGCTATGTAGTTACCCAGATTCAAACAGACCATGTTTTGTTTTGTTTTGGAAGGGGGAGTAGGTTTAATCCGTGGTAAAGATACAGCCCATATATGTAAAATGCTGCAGATTTCAAATCTTCAAAGCGTCTGACGAAGTAGGATTTTCTCCCACAAAAGCTCATGCGATTAATAAATCTGTTAGTCTTTAAAAGTGCCACAAGACTCTGTTGTATTTCTCACTGGTAAGTTACCTGGGCTCCACGCTCACCGCTGTCCAGCGATCAGCCAAATGAAAGGAATCCCCTGCTAGAAAAAGTCACCTCTCCTCAGCCATGGGCCAGGTGCTCATGAAATCAGCAAGGTAGGCAGATGCTACGGCCACGCGTGCGGCAGAAAAGTCTGGATCACTCACCAGAGCGAGAAGCTCAGCTGCGGTAAAGATGCAGGTTCATCCGACCCAGAGAATGAAGGAGAATGAAGTGGAAGAGGTTTCCCGTGACTCATCCCTCGTCTGTTTCATTGATCCTGGTAGCGAGGACGGCAGGTTCAGACATGAGGGCAAGATTTGCATCAGAGCCACAAGAATAAACGCCTTGTTAATGCAATGACTGTTACCAGGCTGAGGCCCTTACTCCAGGGTTATTCCTCAGGAACGAATCCGAATGGAAGAACATTCACCCCAGTGTGATACCTCCTCAGCTGTGCCCCTTTCTGCCAGGCGAGAATCCAATCTGTTCACATTCACAGCTGTAATAAAAACAGGACTGTGGCCGTGAGTCTGGGAACCCGGTAAATGGGAGTTTGTAGAGTGGAAAAAATTGCCATCAAATAATTGTTACTGAAGATTTACTGGGCTTTCTTTCAGCCCACTCGGAGTGTGTCTCCGCTCCACTTTTACTTGCCGGCCTCTTTGGTTAAGCCAACGCCTGTTGATGGGCCCTTGAGTTTATTTTGCCCCACTCTGGATTGCAATGCCATTGAGTTCAAGAGATGGATGTATGTGTATTTCTGAGATTCCCACTCCTGGACCAGGCTGAACTGTCCTAGGTGCTGTAGACACACGGAACAGAAAGATGGTTCTTGCCCAAAGCGTTTACAGTTGTCTAAAACAGTAAGGACATTGTGCACTCGGAGGATGGAAGGATGAGCTGAACTGTGGGGCTATAGATTCAATTCTCAGCTCTGCCACTGGCTGTCTGCTTGTCCTTGGACATATCACTTAGGCCCCGAATGCCAAAGGGATTTAGGCTCCCAACTGCCATTAGTTTTAATGGGAGTTAGGAGCCTAGATACCTTTGACAATCTGAGGCATAATCTTGGCTTGTTTAGACTGTCTGCTCCTGAGAACTGCCACTTCCCTTGCATTTATACAGCACCTGACGCATAGAGACCCTGATCTCAGATGTGTTCCCTAAGAACTGCCTTAATCCTACTCCACCTCAATCATTTCACACCCACATTTGCACCCATCATGTAAAAAACTGGGTCTCACCTCCTTTGTTAATTAAGTTCTAGGGGGTTACAAAGTATTGAAATTAAAAGCATTTCCCATCTTGTCCAGCTTCTTCCCCTTTCTCCCACAAAAGCATTAAAAAAAATCTTTGTCTTTAAAAGTGCCCCAGGACTCCTTGTTTGTTTTGCTGAACAAGACTAACGCGGCTCCCCCTTTGGAGCTTCTTCCCCTGTGTCCCTCCTTTCAACACATCCTCTAGAAAGAGCGAATTTCCATTGCAAGGTCAGAGACTGGAACAGCTTCTGTTCTGTTCAGTCAGACATCCAGGGCCTCAGTAAATGTTTTTCTTATTTCCCAGGCCAAGGAATTTTAATGGATCTGAGTGTCACTATCTCCCCAATTATTCTGTTTCGTCAGCCTTCCGGGAATGGCTGACCAGAGCCCCTAACAGGGGTCAATTTAGTTTCCAACAAGTGATTAGTTTCTTATTTTCCTCTCGAATTAGCACTCTTGAATAAACGTTCTGAAACCCTTTATTTTTCCACTGCAGATGCCAAGGGCAGGAGGTTGGATTTTGATTTAAATATATATTGTCGGTTTCGGGAGCTGAGGGTTGCACGTTTTCTTCCCGTGACTCAAGCTCTGTCTCCAGGAGACTTGCGGCTGCACCAGAGACAAGCGGTGTCAGGGAACACATTTGACAGGGAGCGAGAAGCGCTGGGTTCGAATCCCGGGTTCCGTCACAGATGTTGTTTACTCCTCGTATGCCGTAGCTCGCCATTTGGAAATGGACAATGCCAGCAAGGGCTTTGGGGCAGGGACTGCCTCTTAGTGTGTGGAGATCAGGCATGATGGGGATCCTAGCTCAGGAGTGGCTCTGGATTTTGAACGAACGGGAGGGAGGAATAGTGCTGGCGGGAACCACAGAAAAAGTGGCAGGGACCCGTGGAAGCTCTGGCTACTAACCCTGCCAATTATTCGCAGTCCTCATCTGCAGTATCACTTGCTCTTCCAGGCCTGGGTCCCTGCACAGATCAACAAATCCCTGCTACTCATGGCCTGGTCTGCCGGGGCACCCATATCTCCACCCTGCTACCCCATGCTGGGCACGCCCTTCCGCTCTGCTTGTGCGATCTCAGTCCCAACGGGGCACTTAGCATGGCATCCACAGTGCCCCTCGGTCCTCATTCACATCAGACTTTTGCGTTGCTGCCTTTTGGGGGCAGCGGGGAGGAGAGACACTGATTTCTTGTGTGAACACATTGTGCAGTGTGCACACAATTTAATGAGCCAATTTGCATTTTTGCAAATCAGGTGTCTGCCTATTGGCATAAACATCAGTGTTTGAAAAAACGGCGTGTGTATTTGAGGCTAATGGAGGGTTGGTTGACAGCCCTGGAAGGAAACTCTCTGCTTTCTGACAGGGCCAGCTTTCCCGTCCCAGCATATCTTGCTCCTGAGCCACGGCGGGTCTTCCTCTTGTCTCCTAAACAAACGGGGGGATTTTGGAGAACCGTGCAGGGTAGCTCTGTTCATTCTCTGCTGGCAAAAAAAAAGAATAAATCCCCCTCCCCAGCAAATGCATTTCACAACTCCTGTCAGGTGGATGGCTGAATGGCAGACAGCCTGGTGAAACGGTCGTGTGCTCCGCGTGCTGTGAAACCAATTGCTTCCATTCAGATGATTCTGCTATACTTCCTGTCTCCTGAGTATTTATCGGCAGCCTGGGATGTTTTTGAACAACGTTGTGAAAGCTTCCGAGAGCACTGCTGAGCGCCCCAGCATCCTACGAAACTCTCGCTCCTTTCACGTCTTGGTATGAAGGGTGTTACTTTCCACTCCCACAGCGACGCGAAGGCAAAGATCTCGAGGTGCTGCTCTGACAAAGTGGGGAGACTCTTGGGATTTTCTCTGGGTGGGATGCACCGGGCCTCAGTTTCCCTTGCTTTTCTGTTCGTGTACTCTGCTGATGGGACCCAGGTGTGTGATTATTACAGGGACCACTGGAAGGTGGATGGGCCTTCCCCAGCCTCAGATAAGCAGACCAGGATCCCGCCCCCCGTCAGCCCAACCCGTTCATACAGGTTGTGGCAGGTTAAGACGAAGGGGCGGTATTCACCTAGCCCAGGAAAAGGACGAAATATGGAGGGAGGAGCTAGGCGAGAGGTCTGGCGGTGGCTGGGGTGAAGGGGGCAGTGCCGTGGTGTGGGTCTAGAGGAATAGGCCCTCGGAGCAAGTCTGTGCACTCCTTGGGGCTTCACGGCCGTGACCTCTAGTTAATCTGCTAGTCAAGTCTTTCTACACTGTAATTTGAGAGCTGATGAACCCTTCTGACTCCCACACCAGCTGAGAGTCCCTTCTGACCAGAAAGCGGGGTGCTGGGCCCATTGGCTCATAGAAGGGCACCCTGGGACCCTTCCAGGGGAGCGGGCTCCCACAAGGGATGTTCCAGGTGGGGCAGGTATCAGACCCTCAGACACTGGATTTGGGAGCTGCTCTATTTCTGTGTGGAGACCTGGAGTGAACTGAGGCAGACTCCGCTGTGGCAGAGAGCAGAGGGCACCGGGGCATGATTCCTAAGAGGCTCCGTCTCAGCTGCACAAAATGTTCATTAACCGAACCTGGCTTAGCATTATTGTCCCCGTGGGGAAACTGAGGCACAAAGGTGCGCAATTGCACCGCTTGGAAGAAAGACGTCCTGACACGCCCCCCTCCAAAGGGCAGCTGGAAGCGGGAGGAAGGCCCTGTGCGTCCTGCCAAGGAAGGCTAACAGACTGGCCGGGAAAATGAGGCTTAGAAAGTCAAAGATTCCTGCAAAAGGAGGGATGGCTGAGCAGCTGGGATTGCCCCTGGCATGGCTGGATCCAAGGGCACAAGCTAAAAGAGTTGCTCTGGAATAGGCCCTCTTTCTCCGAGCCAGCCCCTGGAGGGTGACAAAGAGCCCCAGGGAGTTTCCATGGGCTGCAGGTAGTTGGAAACCGTGACACTAAACAAAACCTGCAACACTCTGAATTTCCCTGGGCGCCATCAGAGCTGCAGCCATGCCCTGGCTGGGGGCGAGGCAGCATTCCAGGGGGGCCGGGGTATCCCTAAAATGCTCACAGCAACCCCAAAACGGTGAGCCTCAGGAAAATCGGAGCCGACCCCCACTCAGGGCTCCAGCCAAGGTCTTTTGCTCCATGCATGCACTTCAGGTATTTATGGCACAATTGCTTGAAGTATTTTTGCTATTCAGCTGTCTGCAGCGGCTCCCGTTGCTTCTAACGGGTCACAGGCTCATGTCACTTCTCAGCTCGTGGAGACACTGTCTTCCCGGAGGGCTGCCGTGAATGGAGCAGAGAGAGAGGTCCCTAGACTATGGGCTCCAGGATGTGAAGAGGGAAGGCTGTTCGTTTGCTTTGCTGTTTTTCCTTGGTGCTGCTACTTAACCTCTGCTTTTCTGTTTGTTCGTGGAGGTGTCGAATGCCGAGAGCACAGGGGGTCAATGCACTAAACTCTGTTGCATTAGCTGCCCTTTTTCAAGGTGTTATCTGGACGGTGCCATGTTGGTACAATTCGAACTCAGGACCTGGGGTTGCAAAGTGTAAGATCTCTAACACTGGCACTAAAGGAGCAACTCCATTTGTGGGCTGTTATCCTCTTTGCAGATTAGCCAGTAGAGGGGAGCACAACATGTATTACAAGCACATTCCAACAGCGCTGTCTAGAATTCTCTAGGGCTGGCCAAACAGCGAGGGTCCCTTTTCCAGAAAATATGCTTGCTGTGGATGGATTTCTTTTTCATAGCTCTGTAATGCCACACCAGGAAAGACCCATTAAATGAAGCAGTGACACATTTAAAAAGTGATCAAAGGAAATACTGCTTTACACAACTTGTGGAACTCACTGCTGCAAGATATCATGGAAGGCCAATGGAATAGTAGGATTCACAAAAGGATTGGAGACTTATGCAGTTAATGAGGACAGTCAGCATGATGTGAGGTAGAAGCACAAAGATATAAGCAATAAAATAAGTCCTGATAGAGGGCATAAACTAGCCCAACTGCTGGAGACTAGGGAGTAACTTCCTCAAAGAGTAGGTTGTTCCATAATTGTCCACTAGGGAGTTCCTTGCGCTCATCCCTCTGAAGCAGCTGGTCTTGACCCCTTGGTCTGGAAATTTAAAATCTCATTCTAGTGATAAAGCAGGAAGGATGGTATCATTTGACCTGTAAAAATCTACAGAACCATCCTTTCAATGGTGTCACCCTCCGTAGCATGGCAGAGGGCGCTCTGGTTGGTGGAAATGTCGATAATATAATAGCATCAGAAAGGAGCTTGGTATCATTTGAATTTCCAGTGAGATTGTAAAATTTCCACCAGCTGGAGGACCTGCAGCTGAGAAGCCGAGGGACAGCACGTGCCCCCACCAGGCTGCAGAGGGTGACGCCCTTGAAATGATGATTCTGTAGATTGTTACGACTCCGATGACACAGCCCTTATCTTTCCGTTATTAACTAGCCACAGAATTCTGCATGCTCCCCGGTGACTGTGGAAGCCGTGGGCTGATGCGCCGTGCTAAATCCTCTGTGGGGCTAATAAGTTTGCATTTGGCAATTAAAGGATTATTAAATGAGAATGAGGAAAGGATTAGAAAACATGCCTAATACTGAAAGACTTCAGGAGCTCAGTCTCTTTAGCTTGACAAAGAGAAGGTTACGGAACGCCTTGATCACAACCAATAAGTACCTACACGGGAACAAATATTTGATAATTGACATCCGTCTCGCTGAGCAAGGTGTACCACGATCCAGAGAATCAGAAGATTAGGGCTGGAAGGGACCTCAGGAAGTCATCTAGTCCAACCGCCTGCTCAAAGCAGGACCAACCCCAACTAAATCAAATAGCTGGAAGCTGAAGCCAGACACCCTCAGGCTGGAAGAAGGTGTGCATTTTTAGCAGTGAGGGTAATTAACCATAGGGACAATTTACCAAGGGTTGTGGTGGATTCTCCATCGCTGGGAATTTTTTCATGATGATGGAAGGTTTTTCTAAAAGATCTTCTTTAGGAGTTGTTCAGAAGAAGCTCTCTGGCCTGTGCGATCCAGCAGGTTGGACTAGGTGCTCACAATGGTCTCTGCTGGCTGTGACATTTATGAATAAACTGGGGGGGTAGCTCGATGAGGATGAAAACATGGAGAGAGATAGGAGGACAATAGGGAGAAGAGTGGAAGGGGGGAGGCGGTGGGGAGAGGATGATTCCCAAATGAAAGTGCAGAGAAGAGAGATGAAGTGATATGGAGGGAGGGAGATGATGTGAATCGCCAGACAGGAAGCTAGCTGCCATCAGCAGATAAGGAATAGACTGAAAGATGAATTGGCTACTTATGGCAATATCCGGGATGTTAGCCAGAAACCTGGAGCATCCATTTCACCTCTTCTCTCTCAGGATCCCAGCAGAGGAGAAGGCAGCCATGACCATTTCTTCCTAACAGTCATCTGTAAACAGTGCTATGTTGTATTTCTTGAACAGCCAGATCTCCAGCAAAAAAATCAGTCAGCAAAGACCACAAAGGACTACTGGGGTCATGAGATGTTGAAAACTGTATTGCATCCTAAAGTAAAGAAAATCTCGCTCTCCTACCTGCCTCCCTTCCACACCCCAGCCCGTCAAGGGTAAATATTCCCTGTCAGCATACACACAATCAGATAGGCTCAGCAGTGATGTATTTTTTGCTCTAACTTTTACAGTAAATGTGAATGGAGAAGGGAGGGCATGAAAATGTCGAGTTTGAATAAGGAGTCAGCAAGCGGAGGGAGCAGGCTGGGAGCTAGTGGATAGAATGGTAGCCTCGGATTCTGGGACGTAGACAACCATTGATTATTACGTGTGAGCTTGGGCGATCCATGTCATCTGCCCTGTGCCAGATGCTCGGGAGTGGACAACAAGGGATGGATCACTCAATAATTGCCCTGATCTTTTCATTCCCACTGAAGCACCCTGGTACCGGCCAATGTCAGAAGATAGGATCCTGGGTTAGCTGGCCCCTTGATCTGGCCTGTTCTCATGATGACAGAGTTGAACATCTGGCAGTTCATCCACCCAACAGGCAGCGCCAGCGAGCTTTCTCTTCTCAGCTAGAGCAAGGAGTGCAGAACAGCGAGACTCCGTGGAGGCGTTGAGGGAGTCGTTACTTGCGATTTGCAGGTTGGCCCAGATGCATGCGAGTGTGTAAGACAGGTGTAACTCCGCTGGCTCCATCAGAGCTACTCATGGTTTGCACTCAGGGAAGGGAGAGGGGATGTGGGTCTGCTGGCTGGAGAAAGTCAGCACTAAAAAGCAGCCTTACCCCACAGTCACCCCTGCCCGTTGCGGGATGCTGCTGTTACGCCGAAGTGTGGGGGTGATGTTATACAAATGCATGAGAAGAAATGGCCCCAGCGAACCCAGTGGCTGGATGCAGAACGACATAGATGACATTGGAAGTGGGTAGGAGTAGCCAGCTGACGAAGTGCGATTTTCTCCCACGAAGTCTCATGTGATAAATAAATTTGCTGGTCTTTAAAAGTGCCACCAGACACCTTGTTTGTTTTTCAATGGATTCATTGTTTTTCAATGGGAAACTGGAGAGAGAGAGCCCCAGACAGAGTGGGAAAGAGGGCCTAGATGGGCCCCGTCACTAGATACGCCTGCTCAATACGCCCCGGTGACTGATAGACAGGAGAGAGTTACGGCAAGACGACCCTGCTCGGAGTCCCAGCACAGCCCAAATATCTGATCGCTGCTCACGAAATCCTGCCTCAGCTCTCGCCTTGCCGCACGGTCTGTGTCTCATCCATTTCCATCTAGCCGCCTGCGGGTCACCTGTTATCCCCCTTGCCCAGGCAGAATTGTATCACCTCCCTGCCTCGGTGAGGATCTCTGCTTTTTGCTCAGCATTAGCGGATGCTCTGTCACACAGGGGCTGTCGGCCATGATTCCGCCTGCCCCCTTCCTTTTAGTGGGACCGTGTCCGGATGCCTTTACCTGGATCCCTTTGGCTAATCATGGGCTGAGTGAGGCAGGGTCCTTGGAATCCAGACCTGGCTGTTCCCAGGCTGCCTTTATTATTCATCACACAGTAAAGGAGTCGTGGATGGCAGGTATCATATGCTGTGGCTTCCTCCTTTCACCTGGCTAGGCCCAGCTGCCGCACCTGGGACCTTACAGGGCAGTGGATTCACCCCCACTTGGCAGAACCTGACTCCCCCCCCAATGGGGTGTGGCATTGACTGACTCCTCCCACAAATGGGTGGAGCTACATAGCTCAGCTAGAAACACCTCTCCTTCCCCCAGAATTTTGTGCCTCAAGTCCCCATCTGCTTATTAAAGGGCCAGACCTACTTTTATATTTTAACGTTCTTGCTCATCTGCATCACGACTGGTCAAGGTCTCATCATTGGGGGTCGGTCCTGGTGCTGGTTCTGTTCAACATCTTCATTAATGATCTTGATGATGGAATAGACTGCGTGCTTAGTAAGTTTGCGGATGACACCAAGTTGGGGGGAATGGTAGATACTCTGTAGGGCAGGGACAGGATCCAGGGCGACTTGGACAGATTGGAACACTGGGCCGAAAGAAACCTCATGAGGTTCAACAAGGACAAGTGCGAAGTCCTGCACTTAGAACGGAAAAATCCCATGCACTGCTACAGGCTGGGGACCAATCAGCTAAGTAGCAGCGCTGTAGAAAAGGACCTGGGAGTTATGGTGGACGGGAAGATGAATATGAGCCAACAGTGTGCCCTTGTTGCCAAAAAGGCCAATGGCATATTAGGCTGCATCAGTAGGAGTATTGCCAGCAGATCAAGGGATGTGATAATTCCCCTCTATTCGACACTGGTCAGGCCACATCTGGAATACTGTGTCCAGTTTTGGGCTCCCCACTACAGAAAGGATGTGGACAAAGTAGAAAGAGTCCAGTGGAGGGCAACGAAAATGATTAGGGGGCTGGGGCACATGACTTATGAGGAGAGACTGAAGGAACTAGGCTTATTTAATCTGCAGAAGAGAAGACTGAGGGGAGATTTGATAGCAACCTTCAACTACTTGAAGGGGTGCTCCAAAGAGGAGGGAGCTAGGCTGTTCTCGAGGGTAACAGAGGACAGAAGAAGGAGCAATGGTTTCAAATTACAGCTGGGGAGGTCAAGGTTGGCTATTAGGAAAATCTTTCTCACTAGGAGGGTGGTGAAGCATTGGAATGGGCTATCTAGGGAGGTGGTAGAATCTCCATCTTGGGAGATTTTTAAGGTCTGGTTAGACAAAACCCTGGCTGGGGTGATTTAGGGGGAGTGGTCCTGCTTTTAGCAGGGGTTGGACTAGATGACCTCGTGAGGTCCTTTCCAGCCCTATTATTCTATGATTGTGGCTTTCAGCTCGCTCCTGGTGAGCCCAGCCAAGTCTTGTGATTTTATTATAAATCTTATCATTAGTGTTTTGCCTAAAGTCCCAGCTCCTGGAATCACTCGATGTAGGGAATATCAGATTTATGTTTCTTAAAAAGTAAGTTTCTGGTTCCCCTTGACTGGGACATAAAGCTTGAAAACACATGTCCCCTAAAGACTCAAACAGCAGACGGGAAATTAACCGAGTCCCAAATGTATTACTTAAAAAAACCCCTATGGGTTTTTAAGCCAGTCTTATGGTTTGGGGTGTGGGGGACCCAGCTCAGGATGTTTCAGTACTTGGGGTCGCAAGATCACAAAGTCCCCTTGAATGTATTGAATCGGATTGATGCTGGCTTTTCATCTCTGCCTTGATCTGGCTTCCCTTTCTGTACCTGCAATTTCCCAGCTGCAAATAGCTCAGTTGGGCTGTAGACTCCACGTGGCCTGGAAATCATTTCCATGTTTCATAGCATCTTAATTGCCTGGCACGCACCTGACCCATCCAATTTAGTCCAGCAATCTGCTGCTGTTGCGGTTACTTCCATGGTTGACTCCTGCTGATGGCTTGTCTTTTTCAGGATTGGGTTGGCTGAGGAGGCCTTGGATGGGAAATCTCTAGGGAAAAGCCAAGTGTTTAGTGACGCTGAAGTTTGTTTCCACTGACATCAGTCTGGATCTAACGCTCCAGCTCGGTCGTAGGGACCATCTTCAAATAGGACCAAAACCTGACGTCTTCGAATGTGCAAGAGATCAGACTATCTGATCATACTGGTCCCTTCTGACCAGTTTAATTAAGTCGACTTTATTAAACCTACTTTTAATTCGACTTAAGGCTTAATTCAACTTTTTGAAGTCGAATTAAGCCAGTATAGACATAGAGTAGCCCTAAGTCGACTTAGGGCTACCCCAGGACTACACCAATGCCCTCCCTGCCAGGGGGGTAGGACAGGGGGAGCCTGGCATGCCCCCCACAGTGCAGGGAAGAGCCCTGCCCACCCTGTCCTTATGCCCTGCCAGGGTCCCTGTCCCCCTTTGCCCCATCGTACCTATGTACAATGGGGCAAAGGCTGAGCCCCCTGGCATTGGGCAAGGGGTGCCCCCTGCCCCCGTGGACCTGCCCTAGGTCCCCCTAACCCCTAGAAGTCGACCTAGGCATCCAGTGTGGACGCTCTAGGTCGACTTTATAAGTTCCCCCCACAGTCGACTTAAATTTCCAAGTGTAGTCATAGCCTGAGAGTGAAGCTCTCTGTCTAGTTGTGACAATTATCCTTTAGAAGTCCTAAGGAGCACCTAACCTCAGTATCCCAATTTCCCGACTCGCTTCCCTGACAGATCCAGGGAGATGAGATAGTTCCCAGCTGCCATGATCATTTTATTAGGGCTCCAGTCCAGGCCTGCTTGAGTAGTGCACCATAACAGCACTTTATTAAACAGCGTATCACACTGGTGTCTTACAGCCGCTGAGCTCTTCCCAGAGGTGGCCTGCCTTTCAGTGTCTGATAGACTACTTCCTATATGTACCGTCTGAGCAATCCTTTGCAAAGCAGTCTGGGATGCTAGCTCTGTGCTATCATAGGCAAGAAGAAGCGTGTTTCAGAGGCAAGAAGGGTGGGACAGGAAGCTGTTCTATATGGAACAGAGCAGAGGAAAGGTACAATGCAAAAGTTTATAGAGGCTGTTTGATGTCCTAGCTGCGGCTATTAACCACGGAGCTAACATTTAAAATACTGCTGGTGTCATAAATATATGAGCCTGGCGATAAAGTCAGGGCAGCTTCCAAGAGGCAGAGTCAGCGTCGTGTGAGGTCTGTGCTTATCACAGGCGTGGATAAGCGTGCAGCTCTCGGGGAATTACCGTCAGCGTGGCGAGAGGCTCATTTCTAGGGATGACTCTGGTGCAGGCGGGATTATCAGCTAGCATCTCGCTCGTATGCCCAGGTGTGTGGCTGGACAGGGATACAGAGAATCCTACCCTCCCTGTCCTCAAACCCAAGGAGGAAATCAGTGGAGATATTCTGGCTAAACTCGGGAACTAAGAGAGCAAAAACGGCCAGGCCAGGACTTGGCGGGAAGACCCCCAGGGTCATTGCCGAACCTGGGCCAGAGTGCAGTGCGAGAGGGCGCGGAAGGTGTCTCCAGTTAAGACAGAAAACTGAAGTCCTGCCCACTTGGGATCATTAAAGAACCCAGAGGACTTGTGGGAAGAGCTGGTGTGTTAACTTCTGAACTTCCCCGGCTCACACACTACCCTGGTGGAGCTGGCTAGCGGAAGGATCTGAATTCTTGCTCCCACTCCCTCTACCCAGAGGCTGGCCTGACCCTGAGGACGACCCTGCCACTGGCCCATGTGATGGAGTTTTTGTAAGCCCGACACGGCTGTGCCCAGGGTTTCTGGGGGCTTGACCCCCAATCTTCTTGTGGGGATTTAGGGATATGGTGTCCACACCTCAGGGTGCTTTCTCCACACTGGACGCTTCCCAGGCCCACTGATGCATTTGGTTCAAAGCAAATGCCATTTATTAAACAGCAGCTAATACAAAAATAAGCACAAAAGGGGAAAGGTTCGAGGAAAACAGGCCATTCTCCCCATGGGCAGGGGGAACCACAAACCGTAACTCTGGGATGCAAGGGAAATTCCCAGTCTGTTCCTCACCCATCCCAGGCCTCCTACCCCAACCCTGTAGGGATGGTGTGGCTCAGACACTTGCTCCGGTGGTGGCCTCCCCTCTCAGTCGGGCTGATCTGGAACGCTGGCCTCTCCCCACTGGCCCTGGGGACTGTCTTGATTTCTCATCAGCCCATCCCCTTTCTTTTGCTACCGGGAGGGTGCCAGCCAACCATCCTCACGGAGTTTCAGTAAGTCCCCTTACAGTAACATTCATCGCCCCTACAATTCCAGCTGGCTACAGGGTTTTCTCTGCACCTCATGTCCTCAACTGTCATGTAGCAGCGTTGTCAGCTGTTAGAGAACGTGCGTGTTCCACCTCAGAACTGGCTGCATTTCAGTGGTGGGCGAAGTGCTTTGCTGTTGCTATATTCTGTGCAGTCCGGTGGTTAGTCACACAGCCTACTGCTCACAATGGGGGCTACTTGAGACAAAGTGCTTCTTCGCACCATTAAAGTTAATCATACGGGGGCCAGGTTTTGAAGCGAACGAAAGGATTCCACCACACAACTCCCACTGAAATAACTGACTCCTAGTTAGTTCTGAAGTGCTGTGGGCCAGACGGACCCACCACTGTCCTGCCACTGATTTGAGATGTATTAATACCTCCCTTGACATGGTGCTTTTCATCAGAAGAGCACAGAGCACTTTCTAAAGCAGCCACTATCATGCTCTCCATTTTACAGATGTGAAAACTGAGGCACGGGACAGAGATTTGCCAAAAATCACTCAGTAGCAGAGCTGTGACTGGAACCCAAGGTCCCTGAGGTCTAATCCAGTGCTTTGGATAGATATCAGAGCTCATTGGGTCTGGTCTCTTCATCTCCCCTCTGCTGGCCCTTTAGGGTCACTCCGCTGGCTATTTCGGGTCACAGCACATGGTAGCAAATGAACAGTTGGGGACAGCTCAGATTATTTCAGTGGCCTGAGTGAAAAATCTCACCCCCCGCAACTTTAGGAAAGTTCTGAAGAGAGCGCAAACGTCGCAATGGCCGTCTCCTATCATAGGCTGAGCCAGATCCCTGGAGCGAAATGTGAGACAATTATGGGGCTACACATGCTGGGGGCCTGTAGCTTTAGTGCTGAAAGGGCCCAACAGACACCAGAAATCCCCCCATGCTTTAATTTAGACTCCCCGTGACGTTTGCTGCCCGAAGAGCTGCGTTTGTGATTAGACACAGTCCTCCATGGCTTCTGATTTTGCTGCTGAGCTGCAATCAAAGACCACGGCCAGCCCTGGTGATAGGGCCTCCAGAAAGGAGGCCTCCCCAGCAGAACTGCTACAGGCGCCCAGATACCACTGTGATGGGCTGCAGTACCAGCACTCAGATCCCTGGCTGGCCAATGACAGCGGCGTCCCCATTGTTCCGGATTTCACAGGTTTCTCTTAAAGTCCCAGCTTGTGGAGTCAGGCGATTCCAGGAGAATCTCAGCTTTCTTTTTAAAATCGAGTACATTTCTACCTGTTCTGGTGGCAGAGAAAACTTGGTAACGTGATCTCGAGGGCTCAAAAAGCCAGAAAGCAAATAAAAAAACTCCCCAGATCCTTTTAAAGCTGGTCTCGTGATTTTTGAGGCCGGATTCCTGATATTTGAACCAATGTGGTTGTCCATGACGTGACGATGTGTCCGTGTGTCCTGCAGGGCGGCAGCTGCTGCCATCATGGGGCCTGTGCTCTCTGAGAAATACCTCCCCAACAAAGCTGTCTGTCGGTTGGTTTGTTCATTTTTTCCTGTGTCTTTTAAAGGTGCCACACTACAAGAAAAATAATTGGACCAGTGACTCTTTCTGCTTCTTTTTAATAAATAACGAAGGCCTGTAACCTTTCACTTGTATTCAAGAGGGGGTTTTCTGCTCACTGTTTTACACTAGAAATACAAGGCGTGGCTATCTTGCTTTGCCGGGAGGATTCTAAGGAGAATCTGGACTCTGATGCCGCACGTGCCAGGGAAGTCAGACCTACACAGCTGAGATAGGGCAGGGTCCAGGGATTATTAAATGCTGTATTGTTTTAGAGGCGGCTTCATTCCGTGATGGTTCCTGGATGATGAAAATCAAAGAAGGCACGAGGCTTTTTTAAACATGCTCAAGAAACACAGCTCCATTGTGTTCACTTGGCTGGACCCTCTTTCCAAGGGAAAGGAATATCAGTTTCTCTCGTCCTGGAAAATTACCTGGCTAACTCAGAATGAGCCTCTTAGACCAGATGTATTGATCACCTGCCCCACACGCTGTCAGTAACTAAGCAACGCAGGCGCCTAACAATCTGATGCCAGGTTAACCTGTTATCGCTGTAGGGCAGAGCGTGAGTGATGGGGAAGTGCATAGCTGCTGGGGAAGTGCTAGAGAGTAGAGAACGGGTGAGAAATTGCTCTGCCTTTTAGAGAAATACTGGAGGTTGGTAAGACGGACCCAGATCTACCCTTGGTGTGATTTCACCGCTGTTACACATTCGCCACGCTCTACCCCAGCGTAGGCTGCATTTCGCTGAGCGGTGAAACGACTCCTCTGGTTTACAGTGATTTGGATCCTTCAGCGAGAAAGGTCCCATCTCGGTCCGATGTCTTAGGAAGATGGTCAATTGTTCTTCAACCTGCCACAGCCAGTTGACTGGGACTAATGCATCGCTGCGTTTCCTCCCGAGCGGCGAAATGGATATTGATTTGCAGCTGTCGCCACCTCGCCTGGAAAGGGCTCAGATACCAATCTCTGTAATTCCCCGGGGCGGGGGCAGCTTCTGGATCAACAGAAAGGCCGCACAGCCTTTGTACGGCCGCCGCTCTGAGCCCTGAAGACAGAGGCCACCCTCTGGCCAGGGGAAGGGATAAGCGCATGTGCCAGAGAGCAGATGGATTTGTTTCAGGCCAAATTTAGTGCTGTCAGAGTGTGCTGGCTTCATGTCTCTGGAGAGATAGCACCTTTATTTATCCATCTGGCAGATGTACCACGAAATACATGCCCCAGATATAGGAATTGCATTTGCACAAGCCATTCATAGAAAACAAGCATTCCAGCCGGGCTAGTCGGACCCAGTTTGAGACCCATTTCACAGACACAGCGCCAGATGAGAATAACTTCCAGTCGTGGCTGCCGTCAGCAAGATGCAAAGGGACGCCTTCCAGGGCCTGTTCCCGGTTCCCTTCGTGTGTTGCTTACTCCTTAAATTATCAGCTCTCCTAGTTCTCAGGTGGTACTCTTCCGGCACCACCCCAAATATGGAACAATCAGGCGAGAACAGAACAGTGGCAGAGTGAGTATAATTAGCCCTATAGCCCAAAGAAAGGTGGGAGCTCCCATTTTACAGGTGAGGAAACTGAGGCACAAAGAGTTGGAAGGCCTCCCTAAGGTTCTCCAGTGAGTCAGTACCAAAGCCAAGAATAGATCCAGGCCTTCTCATGCCTGGTGCCACATCCTACGGCTTCTCCGTATGAATAGTGACCCTCTGACCTCTTCTTTGAAGCAAGCTTGAAATACGAGGCAGGCTTATGAAGGAGCCTGGTTTATGTTAGAAGTAGCTAAAACCCTCTCTCCCTCCCTGAAAGACTCAGGTCATGCATGCACGGCACACAAAGCTGCAAAGACTACAGAGGAGCGGAGTGCAATGAGGGAGAGTAGATTTCTGCCCTGGGAAAGCTGCAGATTTATGAGGCTTTCTCTAGCAGCCGTTAACTTGTCAGCCCCTCCATGAACTTCAGCAAGGATCACCTCACATCTCAATGAAGGAGGGGCAGGAGAGAACATAACGGAGCCACATGGGAAATTCAAACCAGCCGGAACCCTGTAGCTGTAAGCGGGCATCTTACCAAAGATCACAGCTCCGCGTGCATATGGAGGGCGAGGGAAACATGGGTCTGAGCTGGAGTGGGATGCATGAAGACAGGGCCAGAAGAAGATAGGAAGGACAGGGCCAGAGATAGGGAATGGGAAGGGAAGAGGACCGCAGGGAAGGATGGGAGAGACACAGGGTCAGATCCTCATGTCTATTACTCCTCCAACTCAATATACAGCATCAGAGGGATCCTCGTGGGGGGGGTGAATATTTGCTGTGTATGCTCTACCTGTTTGCTGCCCTCACAGTCCTTCCCAGGGCTGAGCGAACCTTCCAGGGCCCCAGAAACACATAACAAATCATTTCACCCTGCTGGTGAGCAGGGATTCACGGGCCAGTGTGTAGGGGTCACAGATTGACAGGAACGGTACTACACCCCAGCTTTTAAACAGCCCCTGGGAGGAAGCCTTCAGTGGGCCAGACCCTCTCTGGGCGCCAGCACTCCTGTTTCACTCAGCGAGTCCAATGCAGACAGATTTCTGGTCAGAATTTTGCCCTCTTCAGGGCTCAGCGCATGTCAGCAAGTATCTGGGGCCAGGCGGCTTTTCACAGCAGAGGAGGTTTATTGGTTAGCTGGAATGCAGCCTCGTGAGGTCCTGAGGTTAGACTAGAGACTCAACAGCCAGGAAACTGGAAGGGTGTCTGAGCGAAGCAGGCTGAGGGGCTGTGGCTGAGGCCAGCGGAGGAGGAGGAACGCTTCCCAACTTCCCCTTAAGCAGCAGGTGCTTCATCGGATGATGGGAAAGATCTCATGGTTCTCCTCACCCATCTCCGGGGGCCAGACAGTGCCTCTCTCGGCTCACCACAGCCTGGTCTCCGGGGCCTCGTCCCATTTCAACTTACGACAACCCCAGTCACGAGGTTACCCCACTCCCGCGGAGGAGACGAGACCCAGAGGATGTTAGCGCGGGAGGCGAGCTGAGAACAGACGCGGAGGCAGCCTGGGGCCCCCTGGCTGGCTGCAGCCCCCGCGCGGCTGCACCTGACTTAATGAAGCTTCACGGATTCGACATGATTTGCAATAACGTTGCCAGAGCTGGTAACTGCTGTGTTCTGTTCCATTTGCATCCTCTCCACCTTTACCACGCATGCCGTGCCCTGCTCCGTGTGGGGCCAGCATGTTCCCAGCTGCCAAGGATAATAGGAACAGGAGCAACTGGCAGCCTCTGCCGGGCATCTGCTGTAAGAATCTATTTGGGAAGGATCTTAGGGTAGGTTTCCTGGTGTAGGTGCCATCTCAAAGGCGAACTGCTATGGATGGATTATATTTACGTTTTGCGTTTCGACTACTTAATGGCTATAAAGAGAAGGTCTGGAAGTATATGCTCATTTTCAAATGTTCGATTGGCTTTTCCGGGTGGCTCACTGGAGGTCTGAGGGATGTCTATTGTGAGCTTTCTCTGCCTCCCACTGAAGGAGCAGGGTGAGGTCTTTAACACAGACAGCTTCTCTCCCAAGTGTTTCTGAAGCCTTTGGGTTGAATAAGGCTGAATGAACGCCACTCCCCCGCCCAATTAAACTACTTACTCAGATCCACACAGTGCCAGGCTGCACCTGGCTTGGCCCCTGTCCTACCTGCTCACGCCCCCTTGTGTGTCTCCTGATGGGGAGGAGTGGTTTTAGCCCCTTCACTCAGCATTACGGCTTTGACTAACTCCCTACAGCCAGGAATATCTCTTTCCCTTAAAGGGCTGCAGGCCTGGCTCTCGTTAGCTGAGTGCACCCTCCAGCTCTCTAATGAGAGCAACTTTCCCTAGCTGCAACAAGTTATTATCACTACTGGCTGAGCACACTGGGGCTGGGATTAGCAACGCAGTGCTACCCCAATACAGCCTGAGTCCCCAGCTGGATGGGTGATGGGGAAACAGGCCTCGGAGTTGGGCAGCAGGTGTGGCCGGCGTCCACTGCTGGGCCCTTGCTGTCTCTCACCTTCTGTATTCAGTCTTGATATGTTCCCTACCCTGGGGTTGATTACACTCCGCCGCGATTTGTGAGCTGTCCTTGGTCCCAGCTCCCCAGCACTGCACTACCACATCCAGCATGTCCCCAAGCAATCCCTGGCTCCCGTGCTCCTGCGAGTCTATTTGAGGGCAGCAGATGTCCTTTCCTGTTCCTGTGCCCCGATCTGGCTGCAGACATCTTCAAGAAGGACGTTAATAGGTTGCAGAGGGTTCAGAGACAACCCCCCAGAATGGACAAAGGCTTAAACCCTCCCCTTATAAAGCTCGCTCGATTTAGCTTTAAAAAGAGATGGTTCAGGGGTGACTTGTTCACAGTCTGCAATTGTAAGTAGTGACACAGGGAACGAATATTTAATGACAGGCTCTTCAGCCTAGTGGGCAGGGGTCTAACACAGTGCAATGGCTGGAAGATGAAGCTTGGCAAATTCCCGCTGGCAATAAGGTCTCAATTTTGAACAGTGAGGGTGGAGCAATTTACCGAATCTCCATCCCTGACCATTTCTAAGTCAAGCCAGGATGTTTTCCAAGACACTCTGCTCCAGAGATTACTGTGGGGCAGTTCCATGGCTGGCGTGATGCAGGAGGTCAGGCTGGACAGTGTTTCGAGCAGGTTTCCCAAGGGAGTTTTTGCTGGGTTACGGGTGTCACGTCCCCCTCTAGCGGCTGATCTTCGGTCACTGCTCTTTTCCCGCGGCCGCCAGTCCTCTCGCGCCAGTGACAGGGTCTGTGGGCTGGTGCTGAAGGGTCTTGGCTGTGTCTCTTTCCCTCTGGATTGTTAAATTCACAGCAGCCGTTCTGCTACCCTTTCGCTCACGCTTTTTGTGGGGGAGAGGAGGGCGCCGAAGTGACATGTACGACTGTCATCTGATTGTTCCAGATCTCGCAGGCGAAGCCGGGCCAGGCCTGGCTAGTGGCTGCGTGGGAGACATTAAAGGAGAAAGTGAAGCACCACTGGAGGTTGATGGCGAACCCACTACCCTGCATGGTGCTACGGGGTCGGTGCTGCAGGATGTGCACGAGAGATCCTGGTGGTCTGGGGTCGTCACGGAGCCCCAGGGGCATCTAACAGAGATGGGCTATGCACCTCTGAATGCTGATGACTCAATTTTCTGTGTCGCACCCCCCTGTCTCTAACACGGTCCCCATTGTCCTGGGCAAATCCCACATCCAGCCTCCCACCCTTTGCAATTTCCAATGGCAACAGCGATCGTCACCTGGGCTTACTCCGTGTTGCGCTGAGCTGCCTGTCAGCGACGGGTGGAGCGGCGTGCTCCCGAGGCCTGCAGAGCGCCTCGCCGCCTGTGAAAGGTGCTGTATAAATGGCTCCCCTAATGAGAATTAATAATCATTTCCGTGTACCCTTTCCCGCACGCCCACAGTGCATTACGCCTGTAACCATCACAACGGGGCCTTTAGGACTAGGGGAAGAGCTGGCTGCGAAGGCGTCTCTGCTGCGGGGGACTAAAAATATCTAACAATTATGTTATTAAACAAAGAATCTACTCAGGCTGGATTTCTACTCCCCCCAGTTTATCTTTGAAGCCCTGATTCCCCTGCAATCCCTTTGGTGGCTCTAGTAGATTTCTTCTTTCCCCAGCGCTTGCCACTAGAATCATCTGCCATGGTAGAGAAGGCAGGACTTGGGTGTAGCAGATATTCAGGGGACGGGCTATGGAGGCGGTTGATAGAAGCGGACGGACCTCATGGCCCCCTTAACTGTCTGATCCCATTATGTGCTCCCTAAATCCTGACTGGCCTCTGGCACCATGGAAGGGCTAGCGGAGTGCACGGCAGAAAAGGAGCTGTCTGACTGGGTTACAATGGGTTCCATCGGAGTCCACAGAGGACGTTTCGGCTCCTTCCCCACCTGGGACCCCAGGCGTTAGGGGCTGGGGAGCCGATTCAGCTGTGACGCATAAGAAGACAGAATCGAAACCTCAGCCTTTATCTCCCGCTGACTCCCAACCCCTGCGCCCCCGTCAGATTTCCAGAAACAATTCCTCAGTCCAATAGATCTGCCAGGCAGCTGCTGCCTCCAGGGACCCTTTTGGGAAGGCCTGTGTGGTGAGGTATCTGAGACCCAGGGAAAACAAGTAGCTTTTTCGTAGCCTGTATCACCTTGTGCGTGGAGAGGTGCAGCTTCCATCAGCAACAAGAGGCTGCTGGCTTTCAAATGCCCCACCCCGCCCATCCCACCTCACTCTGATACCCCACCCCAGGGCTCCTGTCCCGCTGGATCCGGGTGCTGGGTGGGGAACGACAGGGGAAGCAAATCCCCCCTTTGGCCAGCAGGAATCGCTCTTCCCCACGCAGAGCTTAGGACAGTGGTGGTAACACAAGTATTTGGCCACTTTTCATCCAGCTTGGAAGCACTTTGCTCCTTTCTAGAGAGGGATCCAAAGCAGGACTCCAGCTCCAAGCAACCCCCAGGCTCAGGGCTGTTAGCAAAGATGAATTGTCGTCCTGTTTTTGACGCCTCTGTCTTCCAGCATGCAATCCACTCTGTCCCGCATCACCATAGAAACAAACCCTGGCTACGTGCGTCCCAGCAGGTGGGATTGAACCCGCAACCTCCTGCGCGAATCCCAAGCAAATCCAATGGAAACAGCAGGGGGAATGTAGAGAGAGGGGCTCTATCTCGTTGGGGCACCACAGAAAGCTGGCCTCCGAACACAGGGACAGGAGGCAACGTGGCTCAGTGGATAGACCACCAAAGCCTGGTTTTTATTCCCAGGGCTGCTGCCGGGAGGCCTTGGAAAGTCACTTCACCGTTGTGTGCCTCAGTTTCTCCCATTGTAAAATGGGGAGGATGCTATTGACCTCATTTGTACAGTCCTTTGAGATCAGCTGGCGAAAAGCTCTAGGTGATAGGAAGGTATTGTTACTGCCCCCATTTTACAGAGGAGGCAACTGAGGCACAGTAACTTGACGAAGGTCACACAGGGCATCTGAGCAGAGCCAGGACTTAAACCCGGCTTTCCTGAAACCTCATCCAGTGCCTTAACCCTGGACCATCCTTCCACTGCTATCCCTTGCTGCGCCTTCTCATCACCGTACTCTCCAGTTGTGTAGTTCATCAATGTCTGCCAACCGCTTGGAGATCCTCAGGCCAAAGGTGTCCACGAAACCCCCCGTGTGGCCAATAAGTGGATGGTGTTGAAAGCTCCTCGGAGCTTCCTCCTGTTATTTCCCACCAGCTGCCACTAAATTACCGCTACCAAAGATTAAAGCAAACGTCAGAGCAGATAATGAAATGTGACACGGTAAATGGCAGCGCTGTACGGGGGGAGGGAGCCTTTCCCATACAGCAGAATAAATTAATGGGAATGTGAAATATAAAAGCCCATCTGACAAGCGTAAAAACCATGGCATTTAGCAGGAACAAAGACAGCAAAGATCCCATTCGGGGTCAGAGCCACGCGCCGGGGGGTGCTTTTCAGTTGGCTTTTTCAGTCTGAGCCTATTTTGCCCGTTGAGTCGAGGGACCGTTGCTTAAGATGTCATGAGCTTGCAGTTCACACCAGGCAATACGTCCAAGGGCTGGTAATGCAGCGGTTTAACACCAAAAGTGACAGCGACTGTACCCAGCCAACAGCAGCGGGGACGGAGGAAAAACGTGCAGCTCGCAGTAATAGGTCTTGTAGCCGCTCTGTGTTTGAGTCACTAGAGGGCGGGCTCAGATTCCTGTGCAGCATAAAGCCAGGACGTAGCACTGTGCTGAGTGCCCAGGAAATGTCTGAGTCAATGGCCCCTCTGTCTGGTATAAATACGGGAGAGATGATCTTAGGAGAAGGTACTGCCAGAGGTTGGCTTGTTTAGCCTGGCAAGACGCAGGCCGAGAGGGGATCGGCTTGTTCTATAAATACTTCGGGGTAAACACCAGGGCGGGAGAAGAGCTACTGAAACTAGAGGACAACACAGCTGAGTAAATGGAGGCCGGAGATGAGCTGAGGTTTCTAACCATCAGAGGGACGGTGGGGAATTGCCTCCCCCTAGAAGCAAGGTGTGGCGGGGAAACGAATAAGCTAACTGGATATAAAAAGGAACTGGGTACATTTATAAAATTGATGGAAGTAGCAGGGGCCCCCCTCGTTCATTACGTCCTACGGTCAGATAGCAGGCTTTTAGGGATGCAGTTTTGGCTAGCTGAGCATCTGTAGTATATAGAGATCACATCAGTCCAATGCACCCACTTCTGGGGTGGAATGAAACAGCTGCTTGACGAAGCAGAGCAGCAGTGGTTAAAACAAAAGAACAGTGAACAAGTAGCGGACGGGAGGGCAGTCAGCAGAAGGCTGGTCAAGCCCCTGGGTCAACTCCTCTTCCAGCAAGTGTCTTTCATGGGCACAAGGTGCTTTCACGCCCCTCTGAAAGCTGGCAGCCCCGACACGTCACCCCAGTTGCATTTCTCTTGGGCAGCAGCTTGTTATCGCAGCAGGGTTTTTAATTGCTGTTTCCCAGGCAACTTAACCCACCCTTGGAAGTTGGCAATTGGAGGGTGCCTGGGCATGACACCCCTCAGCCCTCTCAGGTGTTAATCTGGCTTGGCCTGGGATTGAATTTGTCCATTGGCTGCTGTGGCTTTTTCACCCCGGCTGTGTTGGCTTGTGGCTAAGTAGCCAGTGATCCAGTTTTACCTGCAGGGGGATCCCTCTTTCTGTTCAGTGCCTAAGGCGGGGTGCCCCGACTGGCTACCGTTGCAGCCAGCTCTTGGTTTTGACTCCAGTCCTTTGAAGTTTGACAAGGCCCTGTTAGGTGTGTGTTAGCCTAGGACTGGATTTCTTAGGCATATGGAGGGAAGCCAAGTTCTTCAGTATCCAAAGAGACAGCCCACCCTGTGTGTCTCTTTCTCTCTCACACACACTTTAAGTTTGCCATCCCGCAGCATTTGGGCACCACACTTTAAGCACCCGCCAGCAAGTTCTTTCTCCCCAGAAACATTATTGTGAGCAGTTTCTCTTCTTCGAGGCCCCCAAACAGCGTCCGCTCCTGTCTGCTTTGGTGTCTTACCTTTGCCCGGATCCAAATACCCTGCAAACAGCCGGCTCCTGTGCTTGTGACATCTCTTGTGGGTGAGCTGAGGTAGGGCTGAGTTCTAATGAATATACGGGAGGTTTCTGATCAAGACGACTGGACACAGGCAGCCCCTAGCGTTTTCCCTAGCTCCCAAATTAACTCACACCAGGATGGTGACGCTAGAGGGGTCTCCCTAAAGGGACGCTACAGGGCGTGAATGAAAGAAATGGACTCTGAAGAGTGGATCATTGCGTACAGAACAGAAGCAGCCCGAGGGAGCACGGAGATGAGAGAAGCTCCCGCACAGCCAGCGACTTGCTGACTTTTGACATTCACCCCAGACAACCCCGGGTGCTGAGGTTAGGAGTTCCCATTGCGCCTGAAGGAAGCCGGGGTGGATTCAACCCACAAAGCCTGGATGGCAGGGCCTGTCCCACGTGGAGTTCTACTCCCCTCTCGAGGGAGCGGAGCTGGCCGGGAGAATAGTGGTGTAGCTATGGGTGGCTCTGGTTGGGCAATGGCCCACCCACTTTAAAAGCAGGCCCACCCAATCGACTGCAGATCTACTGCCGACGCTCCACTTAAGCTATCTTGGCAACTATTGCACTGGGCAGCTTAGCTTCTCAGCCAGCCACTTCCTGAGCTTGTGGATTCTGGCCATGCCAGTCGAATTCATTCCCACTTGTGTCAAGTCACAGGCCTGGTCAAAGAATCACTTCTGGCTACACCTTTGCAAGGCAGGCTGAGTGCTGGAGCCCCACTTCTTTCTCTCTTCTATCCCTCCAGCACTCCCTGAGCTTGGCGCATCGCTGCCGGGTGACAAGATCCTGCTACAGATCCCCCTGGAGAATTTGTGCTGAAAGCAGGGAGCAATCCAAACTTGCTGTGGCAGTCGGGTGGGCAAAGACAGGCCGGTTATGGTCACACTTTTGCTCCCTAGTCAGTTTCACTCGCAGGTTCCGTGAGCTGATGAAAACCTGGAGGCAGCTGGGTGGCTCACGGGAACTTCTGCGCAAGGCCAGGATGAGGTCAATGCTGGTGAAAAGAACTCAGATCCTCCTGCACCAAAAGCAGGGCCCTTAACATGAGCTACAGGAGAATCTCCACTAGCTGTATTGGGCTTATGACATGCAGCTGGGCAGCAAGATTCCATTCAGTGGTCCACATACAGCCAACCAATACATGACAGTGATGCTCATGTCCTCTGAAGTCCAAAAGCTGGTCTGGAGACATCAGTGGCAAGGAGAACTTGCTTTTTTACTCTGACTGGCAGGGATTCCCTGGGGACGGGAGCTACTTCTTCACCGAGGCTCCAGTTCAAGTTGAGCCATCTGCATTTGTCCAGAGCAAGGCTAGGTGGGAGGCAAGGACACCTCTCTTTTTCAGTGCCCTGCTGTGGAAGGAGGCTGTCCTGACACAGAACACCCCACCCCTTCGTAATGGAGCATATAATTGTGATGGTTCCTTCACATGTGCAACTCGGGCATTGAGTCGTTCCTCATTCTACGGTCTGTTCTGGGGGACCTGACCCCAGTCGCCCACCGGAGAGTCTTTAATTTTTCATTTGTACAGCAAGTATCCACCTCTGCCACAGTGTGTGTGGAGGCGGTTCGGGGCTGCCTGGGAGCTTTGTGGAAGATGGAAGCCAGGGATCTCCCACAACGAGACTGTCATGAGGTGTTTGCGTGGGACTCGCCATTCAGCTTTCCATGGTTCATCAGGGTTGAAGTCGATTGTCTTAAGTGCGTCTTCCTCTGAAGAGTGGGATACGGGCACCGCTGGAGGAAAGACACAGGACCTGATAGACCAATGTGTTGATTAGGTTAAAAGAATAACACTGGAAGAGGCTGGATGCACACCACTGCCCTCTATGTCTGGAATTGGAATTGCTCAGGTGTGTGTCATAGGCCCTATACTGCTAACAGAGATTCTCCTTTAGCTCCAGTGGCAGGAGCCAGAGGTTCTGAGAAGAACAACCCGGGTGCCACCTCTTCTGTAGCCATGAGCTCTGAGACTACAGATTCAGGGCCAGAAGGGACCACTGGGATCATCAAATCTGACCTCTTGCCTAGCACAGGCCATGAAAAAATAAATCTCCTTCCAGGGGATTACAAATTTGTTACAATTCTTTGCCCTCCTCCCATGCCTTTTTAGTCAGGCTGGGCACCAGGGTGTTAAGCATCGAACCTGCCCTTGAAAGGAAGGTGAGGGGAATCCTCCTCGCCCATGGCTTTTGAAGCGGGAGGGGTCTCCGGCGTCAGGGCATTGCATTTTGAAGACTGAGGTGACCGGGGCTCTATTCTTGCATCCGCCTCAGGCATGGGGGAGATTGTAAAGTTGGCTCCTGCAGACACAAGGCTGCAAACACTGAGGAGGAGCCTGTCTTTGGTTTGACTCCACTATCCGCTTGCCCGGCTGCTCTCCCAGCCTCGGAAGCTTGCTGCCCAGCTGAGACACCATGACTGGTTGCACTGGTATTTGAATAATGAGATCACCTCTTAACTGGGAGCACTGGGTGGATGGAGAGGGCTAACACCATCCCAGCAAGCTCGGCAATGCCGTCAAATACAGATCAAGGAAGCACTGGACCCACTTTTGATTGCCCTCCAGCAGCAGAAGACAGGGACCAGCAACGTTGCTCCAGGCGGGCCCATATGGTCCAGAAGAGACTAACCCCACCTCACTCCTGACTCTAACCACTAGGCAAGCTGCTCCCTCGCATAGCCGAGGTGGTGAGTGGCTGCTGGGACTCCCCATTGGCCAGGTTGCTCCTGCAGCGCCCCCCTGTGGCGTGGGGCATTATGTCTGAAGCATCATGAGCAATAACCTGTTGTGATGGCACACGAATGCCGGAAAACGCTGGCTCCGGCATCCGCCCGGCACCACAGCGGGCAGTTGCTGACCTAGACGGATCGTTCCGTGGAGTCTGTGCCGAGGGCTAAACGGCAGGCTAGCTATGGCACAGAAGAAGGGCCACTGCAGGGCCCGTGGTGGTGGATCAAGGGCGTGGGGTGCTCGACAATGAAGAGTGCAGAAGAAGGATTTGTGTCTTCACCTGGGCCAGCGTAAGCCTGTGTTGCCAACAGGGATAATGATCTCAGCTGACGGGTGCAGAGAACACCCAGCAATGCAAGGTGGGTTGCATCCTTCGGCAGCAGCTTCTGCCATGGCACAGGCCACTTCTTCGGGGACAGCTTGCACGTGGAGCTGGTGAAAGGAAGAATGGGCCCTGAAGTGGGAACCGCTTTTCCTGAGGGCAGGAAAGTTGAAGACGCTGTTCCCACCGTTCCCCTTTGTGTCCCTGGACTCTCAGCAGCTGGATCCATCCCATGTATTCCTGACTTGGCTCAGGCCCTCGAGGGAGTCCAGCCTTGCGATGTTTCCCACAGCAAGCTGACCTGGTTAATTTCAGAGGTGGTGAAGCCCCTTGGAACAGAGGCTCAGCCGGATCGGTCTGCTACCCCTCGGTGGCCATTTAACTTGTGTCAGTCCCACGGTCTTGGGGTGCTTGGATCCAAGGGATGTTCAGAAGGGGGAACTCAATGGAGGCGAAACTCCATGGCAAGGGGGAAGTTTTTCTGAGCTTGCCATTGGCTGAGTGGCTAATAATCCCATGGTCCCTCAGCCTGCAGGCGGGGGCAGGAAAGAAAGCGAATGGATCTGTTATGGTGTGGTGCTGCATTCTGATCCTACTTCAAACCCAGAGTAGGAGGCTCAGTGGAGTGTTAAATTTTAGCCCACAGCGGGGACAAACTGGGGCATGGAGTGAAAGGAAAGGATGTCTCCCCAACACATCAAGCCCAAGGAAGGGTACACTCAACTCCATTGACATATTCTGGTCCTGCTCCATAATGCGGGCCGTCTATAGAGGCTCTCACCCAGCTGGGCACCACGTGACACAGCTAACCTCTGCTGAGGGCGATTCGTTCTCCCTCCCTCCCTCTGGGGATGAATGGTGTGTGCACTGGAGTGTTTTGGTAGGGTTTGGTTTTTCCTGTGTACGCACTGGCCTGTGTTCGTCAGAGAAGGCAGTTGGAAGAACTGGGCCTTGTCACAGGAGTGGAAAGTGGTGAATTTCGGGGTTGTCCTCAGTTTCTGGGGGAGTTCATTGCACTGCCCCCATCTCCGGCACCAAGAAAAGGGCAGAGAGAGGAAATCCCTCATCTCAGTGCCTGACGTCGCTTTCCCCAGAATCCGGGTCCTCCACTAGTTTCCAGCAACCTGTGCCGTCGCTCTTCCAAGGGAAAAGAGCAAACCCCCAAGCAGATGGAGAGGTAAACAAGCAATGCGACAACCCCGCTGAATTAGGAGCCGCAGCGCCTGGCACTGCATTCTTAGATAACCATGCAAATGGAGGTGGCTTGGCTGGAGCGTTCGGCATCCGTTTCCAGCCCTGGAACAGCTGGTTACTGCACGTACCGCGCGTTGTCATTATGTAGATGGAATGCAGGTGAAGAGTTCATAAAGCTGTTTATTCCAGAGCCCGGGGACACCTTCTGTTCTGCTCCCTCCTGCGGAGTAGCACAGTGCGGCCCACGTAGCGCCACTGACTCTGATGAGCCCCCGCAGGGAGTGGGTGCATCAGGGCCTGGCCCCGCGGGGAGCAGGGAGGATCACGGGGCGGTTAGAGCGGGATGCAGCGAGCTTTAGCCCTCTGGGGAATCCCTTCCCCTCACTTCAGAAACTTGAGCAAAGTCCTCGCCCTCCTCTGTGCCTCGGTTTCCCCACCTTGCCCAGAGATGCCTGCTGAGATCAGATGAATCCTGCCTGGATACATCCCGCAGTGCTTCTCTTCTGACTAGATACGGCAGAGGAAGCATCATGAAAGCGTAACGCACTCCTGTGTCTGCAAGCTAAGCCGGGCCCGAGAGAGACCCAGCAACAGAGCGAGCTGCTGCCTGTGATGTGTGCAGCCAGCAACAGGAGATGCTAGTGCGTTCCCTTCCAGGCAAGGCAGCTGGTGGCAGGAGCGTGGGATCAGTAGCCTGCAGGCTGTGGCAAGACAAACACGCCTAGAACAGAAGCAGGAAGTGTCTTTAGGGGCCAGGATTACGGCCACAACCAGACGGCTGTTCGCAAAGTGACTGCTTACTGCCCTGGAAGCTGGCCAGCCCATCTATGAATTCACCGGTGACCTAAAGCAGTTCCATGGCATGATGGCTCAGAGCATGTCCCGTAACCCTCCTGGATCTAGGGTGTTCTTGGGAAACTGAGGCATATCTGGGAACTGAATTCAAAATTCCTGGCTCCCAGATGGAACAAAAAGACCACCTTGCCAAAGAGCTGTGATCCTCTGCGATCACTCCAGATTCCTTCTCGGCGCTGCGTGTCTGTAGGTCCAGGTGGTGCTACCTTTTCCTGTCCCAAACAAATTTTGAAATCAGATGAGTCCGGGCCCGTATTTTGCTTTGCGTCAGTATCCGTACCAATGAGACGTCGTAGGCCCAAAGTGAGGTGAGAATGGGTAGAAGTGTAGCTGCAATATCAGGCCATTCAGCAAATGTTGGGGAGTAATTTTACCCCATTATTGACCTCTAGTAAGACCCAGACTTCATGGGGGTGTTGTGACATGCTCATTGGTCATATCTCCCCCAGTGGCTGAGTATAACAGCTACAATAACCTGCTAGGGGTTGACAGCTAGAAGAGTTACTCCTTTAGCTCAAGTGGCTTTGATGTGAGCACTGGAGGTTTGAGAGTTGCTGGCCCTCTTGCCTGGAAGCAAAGAGCCTTAGGGTTGTTGCTCTGAATATTGCGGATCAAAACTGGCTGGAGCAATGGCTTGTACCTGGCAATGAGGAGTCAGCACACACCCGCGGGCCTTGTAACTCGATCCATATTTCAAAGCCAAACAGCCGCTGCGGGCAGAATAGTCGCTCACCTGAAATCAAAGCCTCCTTCCGCTGATTTATTTATTGATCTGCTCCTTCGCTCGGCCCGCCTGGGGCTTTTCCCAAGGATCCGGCTCACTTTATTAAAACAGAACCATGGCAGCTCTTTCAACATCTCTGCGCTCCTGTGCCCCGGTGGTCCCCCCGTGTCGGGAGCGATCTTGTCAAAGGGAAGGACAGATGCTGTTTAAACTTTTCAGGCATGCACAAAGGGCCCCAGCAGCAGGAAAGCAAAATCAAGGGTTCTCTTTTGATGTGGATTTTTCCTTCTAATGCACCATGATGTGTAAGACAAAGTTTTGGGAGGGTGTTAGGGGGGCATCTGCAACAGGCTGGTGATTTTTTCATGCTGATGATTGAATGTGCATGTGCAGGGGGAGGGGCATTTCTGGTCATGGGACGTCAAAGAGCAGCCCATTGCGTTCAACCGCTTCAATCCATGAACTATTATGTGCATTGAACCAGTGCCTCCGGGTGCCGACTGAGCTCAGGGTAGCTCTGTGCTAGGCACTGTACACACACCTGGTGAGCCCCCTGCGCCTAGGAGCTGACAGCAGAAGCAGAGAGTGGGGCTGGAGAAGGGAACACGAACACGGCTACCCCTTTGGCACTTGCTACCCAGGGTTACAGATGGGAGGCTGTTGATGCCAGAGACAGGATGTGTCTTGCTTAGGGCCACACAGGGAGCCTGTGTGGAGCTGGGATCTGTGCTGGAGGGGGGGCTGAGGTGAGATGGCAGGCAGGGTCAGGTATGCTCCGGAGAGGCAGGTGTGGGGAGCTGATCTTCTCTGAGAGCTCCCTGTCCCGCGCCCGTCTCCTTGTGCAATGTGATGTGTGGATGACCGGATCGCTGAGCAGGGTGCAGGCCTGCGTTCCGGGTCTGCTCGGAGCTCCACTATGAAAGTGGAAACAAGCCGGTTGAAAGTCTGTGGGTTAAGTTTAGGGGAGAATGCAACAAGGGGGATGTCGTGGTGGGTGTCTGCTACAGACCGCCAGACCAGAAGGAGGAGGTGGATGAGGTGTTCTATGGACAACTAGCAGAAGTTTCCAGATCACAGGCCCTGGTTCTCATTGGGACTTCAATTATCCTGACATCTGCTGGGAAGATAATACAGCAGTGCACAGGCAATCCAGAAAGTTTTTGGAGAGTGTTGAGGACAACTTCCTAGTACAAATGCTGGAGGAACCAACTAGGGGCCTTGCACCTCTAGACCTATTGCTCACAAACAGAGAAGAACTGATCGGGGAAGTAGAAGTAAATGGCAACCTGGGCAGCAGTGATCATGAGATGGTAGAGTTCAGGATTCTGATCAAAGGAAGAAAGGAAAGAAGCAGAACACACACCTTGGATTTCAGAAAAGCAGATTTTGGCTCCCTTAGGGAGCTGATGGGCAGGATCCCTTGGGAGGCTGATCTGAAGAGGAAAGGTGTCCAAGACAGCTGGCTGTATTTTAGAGAAACCCTGTTAAAGGCACAGGAAGATAACATTCCGATGTGCAGAAAGAACAGCAAGTGTGGACGGCGACCGGCGTGGCTTAGGAGAGAACTCTGCGGGGAGCTGAAACATAAAAGGGAAGCTTACAAGAAGTGGAAGCTTGGACAGGTGACAAGGGAGGCGTATAAAGATATTGCTCGGGACTGCAGGGATCAAATCAGAAAGGCCAAAGGACAATTGGAGTTGCAGCTGGCAAGAGATGTGAAGGATAACAGAAAGGGGTTCTATAAGTATATCAGCAACAAGCAAACTTTCCCACTAGGAGGGTGGTGAAGCATTGGAATGGGCTACCTAGGGAGGTGGTGGGATCTCCATCTTTGGAGATATTTAAGGCCTGGTTAGACAAACCCTGGCTGGGGTGATTTAGTGGGAGCGGTCCTGCTTTTAGCAGGGGGTTGGACTGGACGACCTCATGAGGTCTCTTCCAGCCCTATGATTCTATGATTCCCCTCTCCCTGTTTATTGGAGACCATGCTGGGAAAGGGGCAATTTTTGGACTGGCGCCTGCTCAGAGCTTCTCCAAAGCACAGACTCTGTCAGTGGGTGTGAATAAACAGATGGCCCCTGAACTGCTGCATGGCGGGCGTGTCGGCCCAGTTCTGTCCATCTTCAGCTTGTTCCCAGGTGAGGAGGAAGGAGTTGGAGAGAGAATTTTGCTTCCTTCCAGCTCCCATGTGTGGCTTGTGGCAGGGAGTTCCACAGGCTAATTGTATATACCAAATCCCGAGGGCTGAATATTGCCACTGGAATCTATCTTTTGTGAGGTTTATTTGTAGGCACATCCTTGGGCTCTGCAGCACAAGCCAACCCTGGATCCCCCAGGCAGGCGAAAGTCACAGCAGCTTGGGAATGTCTCTAATTTGAAGCCCGCTCCAGGCGGCGCTGGGGGCTAAGTAAGGGCAGCCTGTTCCCATCCCACCCAGATCCCGTGGCTCCCCTCTGACACCAGGTGGCCCAAGAGAAAGGCTGCTGGTGGGGCGAAGGCACCGGGCTGGGTCCGAGACTTGGATTCGGTTCCTCAGTTCACCCTCTGTGACTCATTTTCCCTCCCCAGCTGCAATGTGTGGGTAGGGGGGCGTGCATGCTTTGTGTCTGGGCAGTAGGGCTCTGCCTGAGCTGGGACCTCTAGGCAGCAGCCCAGTTACACCATTAGAATGTAAAACAAACAAGGAGTCCTGTGGCACTTTGAAAGACTAACACATTTATTTATTGCATGGGCTTTCAGGGGAGACATTCTCTGAGTGAATGCTGTGCGATAAATCGATGTGGTAGTCTTTCCAAGTCCCACAGGACCCCTTGACTAAAGTGACATGGCTACCCACCCCTTTGGGGCATTGGAAGGGAGTGGCTTTGTGGGTGTGCAGGGGAGGTTGGCAGCAGAGGATAATGGGTCAACTACTGCCGCTAGCCACTGAAAGCTCTCTTCTTTACCTTGAGACCCCTGCCTGTTCAGCGGGGAGGAAGCAGGGTTCAGATCCTGCCTCCCCACCAGTGCTGAGAAGGGCCTACTGCTGCTAGCCGCTGAGGGATCCAGCTCTAAATGGAGGCCTCTGTGGGGCTCCCGGGTTCTAATCCCGCTATCCCATCCCTGTGTGGGGATCCCGGGTTCTAATCCCGCTATCCCATCCCTGTGTGAGGATCCCGGGTCCTAATCCCACTATCCCATCCCTGTATGGGGATCTGGGGTTCTAATCCCGCTATCCCATCCCTGTGGGGGGCTCCCGGGTTCTAATCCTGCTATCCCATCCCTGTGGGGGGATCCCGGGTTCTAATCCCGCTATCCCATTCCTGTGTGGCCCAGCAGGGCCGTGCAATTCCCGGCTGAGCGAGTCCCACTTCCCCTGCCCCCCCCCCGGTCTGCTCGGGACGAGCCGGCTCTGGCCCTCGGCTCCCGCCTGCAGGTGCTTAGGACCCAGAGGACCTCTCCCCTTGCCGGAGCCTGCAGCAGCGCAGCCCGGCTCTGTCTCCCTGCCCCTGTGACAGGCGGAGCCGGCCCGGCGCCGGGAGCAGGTGCGGGGCGGGGCGGGGCGGGGCGGACGTGGGGGGCTGGCCGGGCTGGCGGCTCGCGTGTGTGGACGGGAGCGGGCGGGGGCCAGGATGGTCCTGATCCTGCACCACATCCTGAGCGCGCTTCTCCGATTTTTTAGACGGGGCCAGCAGGTCTTCCTGAAGGCGGAGGAGACCCCGGCCGGCGGCGAGGCGCTACAGGTAGGGGCGGCTGGGGGTCTTCGCCGGGATCTCTCCTTCCCTCTCCCCCCTTCCTTTCCCCTTTTCTTTCTCCCCCTTCAACCTCTGCCCTCTTCTCTTCTCTTCTCTTCTCTTCTCTTCTCTTCTCTTCTCTTCT
>ML685941.1:898738-935233 GCA_007922175.1 Pelusios castaneus
CTTCTCTTCTCTTCTCTTCTCTTCTCTTCTCTTCTCTTCTCTTCTCTCTTTCTTCCGGCCTCTTCCCTTCCCCCTTTTCTTTCCTCCCCTCTTCAACCTCTTCTCTTCTCTTCTCTCCCTCTTTCATTCTCTCCTCTTGTCCCCCCTTTCCCCTCTTTCAATTCCCCCCCACCCCTTTCATTTTCTTTCCCAAGAGCTCCAGCCATGCTTGCTTCCTCATTCCTGCGTTTCTCCCTCTGGCTCCCTGCTGTCAGGCTGCCCCCCTCCTTCGCTAGAGGCTGTGGGGAGCAGCAGGGACTAGGGGGTTTAGGAGCTGGCGGGGGGCAGACAGAAGAGGTGACTTTCTCCAGCGTGCTGCACAGAGGGTCCCGGTTCCAGCCTGCTGGTGCCAGCAGCTGTGCTTTGGGGCTGGTGTGGGGCAGAGCCTCCCGCGGGAGCAGCAGGGCACGATCCGGGCCCCACGCCCATGCATTGGGTTCGCCCTGTGTCAGGCCCGGGGAGCCCCGATCTGCTCATTGGACCAGCCGCGATCCTTCCCAGCCACCCCTCAGATCTTTTCTCTCTCCCCTTTCGGTCTGGCTGGTAGATCGGGGTCACCCCGCCCCACTCTGGTGGCCCCGGCTGCCGGGTCTCCCCCCACAAACAAAGGCGGGGTGAGTCTGTTTGTTTTTACCCGGCGGGGCCACCTGATCCCGTAAGGTGCCATGGATGTCCTGGGGAACCAGCCAGCCTTAGGGAGCAAACTTCTGCTTGGGCGGGGGTATAAATCATGCAGGCACATTGGGCATCAAAGCTGTAAAAATGGGCTACAAATGCCATTACCAAAAAAAAAAAAAAGGTATTTAAAAGTTTAACACATGTAGGGGAGGTGTGGAAGATGCACCTGGCCTGGGGGTTGGCATTGGGTCTAGGGCCGGCCCTGCCCCTGGCCTGCTTTCTAGCCAGTGACTCGGTTTGTTAGCCAGAGATCTGTCCAGGGCCCACGTGCTCCCTGAGACTTGCCCAGGAATGAGCTGAACATGGGCAAAAAACAATAATCAGAGATGAAAATGGTCCACAAATCGCCGTAGGCAACAGCAGATCCATTTGGGAGTGGAAAATAGGAAAACAAATTCATTCCCCTCAATGACAACAATTTAGGCAACTCAGTTTGCAAAGCCCACGTGGGGGGTGATACAATATGCGCCCAAGGAGAGGTGAGGATCCAGAGTTGTGGGTGTGAACCTGCAGGGTGGGAGACCCAGGTTTAAGCCCTGCCCTGCTGCAGACTCGCCTGTGTGGCCATGGGCCAGTCAGTTAGTCTCAGTGACGCTATTCCTATCTGTGCAATGGGTATAGTAATCCAGCCATGACTGGCACGGGTTTGGAAGGCTATAGATGTTCAACGGTGCCAGGCGCTTGGATAGTGCGGTAATGGGAGAGGGTCGAAATACTGTAGATAGCAATAAAGAGAAAAAACAAGGGATCCCAGATCATTTTTCTCAGACACTCGGGGGCATAGACAGCCTGGCTCGGTACAAAACTCTCCCACAGGTTGGGAGTCTGGGGGTTGCTCCTGTCCACCCAGCTCTGCAGAAACGCTTTCTTCTGCATGGCTTGATGCCTGCTTGCCCAGCATCACATGGTAAATCCTGGCTACTAAGAAGCCCTTTCCGTTAATAACGTGACTCCGAGCCACAGCCTGCCAGCCTCGCCCGACTGTGGAGCAGATTGTTCCTCTGGCTGACCCGCAGGGTCGGTGTGAGCCCTCTGCACGTCCGAACAACCTCTCAACAGCAGTAGGAAATCAACAGCTGGGCTTGCTCTGTGGGCACTGGGAGGCAGTGTGGAGCTGCGGAGACGGTCCAGGACCAGCAGGCGCTGCTCTGTTCCCGACTCCGAGTGGCCCTGGGCTAGGCCCTTCCCCACCCTGGCGGATAATAAATAGGCCGTGGGTGGGGTTTGGGGAGTCCTGGGTGAAAGAGTGAAGAGGAGGGCCTAGATGGCCCCGCTGAGGTGTTTTCCATTCCAGACTCAGGCCAATAGATCAGCAAACACCAGCAGGCTCCGTACTCTTTGCATGGAAGCCGGTGAGGCTGGTGTCGGTGGAGACCGCTCTTCCGGCTGGGAAGAACTGGCCGTCGGGGGCCCAGATGCTCCCAGAGTCTATGCAAGAGATGGACTTCAAAGCCGTCTGTTACCCAAACCCTTGGGCTCGGCTCCCACAGAAGGCAGGGAAGACGGACCGCAGAATCGGACCCCGCGGACCTGATTCAAAGCCGGATTAAGTAGATGGAGAGGCTTCACTGGTCTCAGAGGCTTTTGGCTCAGGCCCTCGGCGGATCACGGTCGGGTCTGGACAGCTCTGCAAACACAGTGGACGCCTGCCTGGCCCTGAGCTTGAGCCGCGGTGGCTGGCCGCCCCCCTGAGAATGGGGTGAATTTGGCTCCCATTGTTTTTCTGCGGGTGGGGATTTCTGCTTTGATTGTTGCAGGGACAAGCTGGCGGGTAGGGTGATGGTAGATCCCTGCTCTGGCTGGGCACCTACCCATCAGCCAGAGGACGGGGACCCCAGCCCCTAAGCTCTCCCTCACACAAACATTTCCAGAGCAGCAGGCGTGAGGCAGGACTGCGGGCCCGGGCCCTGATTCAGGACGGTAACTGGCCCAACAAGGGAGGTGTGATTGGGGTGCCACAGATGGCCTGGTTCAGCCCAGTCTGTCCCCCATCTGCTGGGAATGATCTATGCCAGCCAGGAGCGGTATTCCCAACAAGCAACGGGGGGCTTGAACCACCCCATACTCCGACTTCTGGAGGAAGGCACAGGCAGGGCGAGCCTGGCCAGGTGAGGCCGGACAATCGTGCGGAGCCAAGGGTCTGGTCACCAGCGAGGGGCGTGTAACACGAGTACGCACAACACAAGAGTGCAGGCTAAGCAGCTGTTCTTGCCATAGCTGGAAAGGGAAATATGACAGCCCCCCCCATCAGGGGGAGGGGAATGTGGCTGAAAATAGTGAGGTTGTGCGTTCCCATCCGTGTGGTGTGATTGCTAGACAGTGCGGGGTGTCGCTGCGGCGCATCCTGTCCCTTTGCCGTGCGGACCCCCCGGGCTCTGATCAGGTCGCGGGGACATCGTGGCCGCTGGAGCAGCCTCTGTCACTGAGGTCAAGCAGGGCAGTGGAGGAGTGAAATTCCGGCTGGGAACTGGAGGAAACGGGCAGGACAGCCCCTGTCTCCTGCCGACAGAGCGCCCGCGTCCTCTCACTGCCTCAACCAGCTGCCCTGTCTGGAGATCCCTGCGACTCTCTAAGGGGCCGGTGATGGGCATGGAAGATGGAGAACATCCAGCACAGTGTAAGGCTAAAAACCCTTCACTTTTTTATTATTAATCCTGTTAATGTCCTGAAATTCCTAATCTCTGCTCATACCCAGCTCCTTTCTCTCTCCCTTTGGACTCACCCGGGATCTTCAATTCCCTGCTCTTTCTTTCTTTCTTTCTTTCTTTCTTTCTTTCTTTCTTTCTTTCTTTCTTTCTTTCTTTCTTTCTTCGCCTCTCGTTTCTCCGTTCTTTCTCTCGTCCTTGGGCAGATGACTCTGAATTGTGTCCAGGCAGCTGCTTCTGTGAGGTCTGTCCCCCCCAGCTCTGTGCGTGTCTGTGTGAACTTGTGATGTATCGTGCACACCCCTTGCAAGTTGTGTGTAGCCAGCAGGTGTTTGTATCAGTCAGAGACGCTTCTGCAGGTTTCCCTGGAGACTTTGGAGGCAGATTTTCACCAGGTGTAAATCACCATTGAGAATAAAGGGAGCCCCGCTGATTTACACCAGCTGAGGATCTGATTTTTCCCCCCACAAGGGGAAAGCCTTCGGCTCTGGCGTGCGTCCAAACCATGGATATTTTAAAAACTCTTGATTAGTTGAACATACCTGAGATCACTCACTGAGCTGCCTGCTGGGTCCATCAGAGAGGTCATTGCTAGTCAGAAGTTATGTGAATCCAAGAAAGTGACGGCTGGAGTTCTGGGCAGTAATCAGCTCTCATGCTTCAGGGCGTGAGCTGACCATGTTGGGGTCAGGAAGGGATTCCGCAGGGGGCATTCATGGTGGGATTACCACTTTTCTCAGAAACTTTGGGATTAGCCACTGCTGGGCATGGATCTGATCTCTGTGCTCTCCTCCGTGCATTGGGCTGGAGCCTCTAGGGTGTGTTGTCTGTATTTTTGAGGCAAGTAGTGAAAGCTGCTAGAGACCAGGGCCCAATCCTGCCTCCTTTCAGGTCAATTGGCAAACTCCAGTTTGGGGGCAGGAGTTTACATTTCCAGCATCCCTGTTCCCTGAGACTCGCCAAAGGCCCCACCTGGCCTGCTGGCTGGCAACTCTCTGACCCCTTTCTACTCACCCCCTTGCAGTGAAGAAGCCATTGCGAGGGGCTTTCCCAAGATCACGAGCCCCCCCGCCCCAGCAAACAGGACCCCCTGCCTGGAAAGGTGGGACTGAAATTTCACCTGGGCAGCTCAGCTTGCATCAGTAAATGTGGATGTTTTGGGGAGACCCCTGACTGGAGATGGGGTGGGGCAAATTTTGCTCCCTGGATTACTAGGCATAGGTCCAGAAGGGTGATCATCCGGTCTGATGGCCTATTTAATGCCAGCCAGAGAACTATGCCGAGTTCCCCCGGGCTGACTTTGACCCAGGCCAATCTCCCCGAAGGAGCACGCAAGAGTTACAATTTATTAGCGTCAGGACCCCTTCCACTGGAACTGTACATCCACACCGGTCTGGGCCTGGTCCAAAATAGCCAGCCCCTGCTTTGGGAGGCAGGGGAAGAGATGAAGGGATGTGCCCATGGTCACAAAGGAAAGCCGGTGACGGAGCCAGGAATTAAACAGAGAATCCCAAGTCCTGGTTCAACACCGGAAAGTAGGTCCTCCCTCTGTCGCAATGGATGTGCTTGGTCTGTCCCCCTCCCTGCCCACACAACCTTAGCCTCGGTCAAGAAGAGCCAGCACCTCTAAGGACCCCGCTGTTGTCAGATGCTCCAGAGGAACAAGCAAGAGACCCCACAGCAGGCAGATGTGGAATAATATGCTAGAGATCCATTTTTTTTAAATAAGTAACTATATTTCTGGCTATTGTTGTTATCTGTGTTAATGTCCAGTCTTTTTTTTTCTTGGCCTCAGCTGCATCCAGTGGCAGTGAGTTCCACAGGCCAATCACAGGAAAGTATTTCATTTGTATCCATTTTGAAATTGCCACCTTTCAGTTTCATTGTTCTGGTGCCTGAGATAACATAACAAAGGCACAGGACTGTTCTGAGTTTCTACAGCGCCTAGCGCACTGGGTCCTGGGCCATGACTTTTGCAAAGATAGCAGGTGTATCAGAAAGAAATGAATACAAGCATGTGTGGAGGATGGGGGAGATGGAGTGAAAGAAAGAGCTTTTGCATAGCACTTTCTATTCAAGCATTATTGGTGCGTACTCGGTAGCTATTGATTCGATTTTTTCTTTGTGTGTGTGTTGCAAAGAGAGGGGAAGGAAAATAGCACACAATGAATAACTGAGACCTGCTGAAGGGGAAAGAGGAAATGAGCCCCAAAGCAGCCGCTGTACAGAAGCAAACAATAAGCCACACTGATATCCTTCAGATAATGAAACCTGGCCAACACTGCGTAGCGGAGATGTTAATTTGCTTGTAGGCACCAGGTTCTGCAGGCTCCAGCGTGTCCGGTACTTTGCTGGGGCAGGGGAAGAGGAAATAAAGTGTCACAAAGAGTTAAGGGCCATGGATCAGGACCTGGTGCTGATGATTTCTTAATGATCTGACAGGAGGACCTGGGAATGTGGTTGACTAATGGTGACATTATCTATAATCACCTACCATACGGGTTTCAAACCGTTGGGCGCTGGCAATGAGCGTGAAACTGACCAGTCTCTAGTGCCACAATGCTATTGAGGTTCCCTCGGCTAGCCTGTCTCCCCCACTGATGAGGTGGAAACAGTTTATGAATCCGTTTCCAGCTAGCGCGCGGGTGGCTAGATCCAGAGAGACCGTGGCGGAGGGATCTGCAGGAGTGAGCGAACAAATTTTGTGGCCTTGCAGGCTGAGAACAGGGTGCCGACCGGTGCTGGAATGAGTGGGTCCCACAAATATTTTCCCCCTTCTCCAGGGCTGAGGGCTATGTGTCCCAGTGCAGTGAGCGTTGCAGACAAGGGGGTGAATAATAAGAGAGTGCTGAGAGAAAAACCAAAGGGGGAAGGCAGGGCAGAAGGGCAGACCCCCTATTGCAGGATCTTCGCGGGTGACAATTCCGCTTTGTTCTCGGAGAACATGCCCAGGTTTCGCTTCGTGCACGGTCCAGTATGTGTAAGTTGTAGCAGAGAAGGGGAAGGGAGCAGCAAAAACCATTTAGGGTCTAGGGAGGAATGACACCTCCGCTAAATCCCGATCTAGCTACTCCATGACACCCCTTTCGTCTTCAGTGTGAATACGTGTAACGCCCCCCTTCCATTGGTCGGCAGCAAGATTTGAACCTGGAATTGGCAGTCGGGGGCTCTGAGCTGTCTCTGATCCCAGCCGTGGGTGGGAGAGATCACACTGTGCTCGTGTGAAGTATGGCAGGACTGAAGGAAAGCTGGGGAGGATGAGGCTTGGCTTGTGATTATCGGTAATAAATTCCCACAACTATCTGGGGTGGGGTGGAGATGGCCAGTGGCTGATGTTACAGGAGAGGCTGTTAATAGGGGTGGCCTTACCCCAAATGCCTGCACTTTGGTGTCTCCAGACCTGGCACACAACACGGTCCAGTGAGTGTGGAGGGCACCTCGGCTTAGATCTACACCAGCCATATCACCTGCTGTTTCCATAACAGCCCCAGGCTATTCGGATGGGCGTGGAGGTCAACAGAACAGCAAAGCCAAATTCTACCCCCTCCAGGACACAGCTGCATTGGGCCACGGGGGCAGAGTCATACCCTGGTGACCGTACCAGAGCTGGACGGACCTCGCTGGCCTTTCAGCTCTCAGGCTGAGTTTGTTGAAGGGTGGGAAGGGAAACTGAGGCACGGGTGGAGAAATGACTTGCCCCAAAGTCGCGCGGGGCATCGGTGGCAGAGCTGGGAAGCCTTCCTGACACCCAGTGTGGCATCCCGTCCTTCGCACCTGCTGCTTCCGAAAGGGGAGCATCTCTGCCTTTGGCACGAAAGGCAGCTCGCCCTATATTAATACTCCAGCTGACTGGTGCGAGGCCGCAGATCGACACGGGATATGAGACAGGGTAGATTCTTCCTGGGCTTCACCCCAGGCTCTGAATCACGCAGGCTGAGCCCTTTAAATTCCAGGCTGGCAAGTGATGCGGCGGAGGCGGCTCTTGGCTGTAGGAATGTCTGAGCCCATCCAGAAATAGACTCAGCTCCGATCTTTCACAGCATGAAGCAGGGCAGGGTTGGCGTTGTATCCCTTTGCTCTGGTGCATCTTGAGGATCCCAGTGTCTGCCGGCGGCGGGACTCGTCTGCAGCAGGTGTCTTGGATGACTGATTCCCCACCAGAAAGGGAGCCGCTCCTGATGGGCCCACTTCCATTCAGAGCCCCTTATGGCCACGTGGAAAGCAATCTTTGTGACCCGAAAGAAGCCATCACTCTGTCTCCCCGCCAGAGCCACTCTTCGGCCGCTAGCTATTAATCTGAGGACGCTATCACAAGAAACTTGCTTGCAGCTGGGCCCCATCACATCCATTCTTCCTCCCTTCTTGAAACAGCAGCTCGGCACAGTCCCGCTCACTGGCAGCCCCTATGAAATTACCTTCTGACATGGCTATCAATCAAAGCCTAATTGATATGTGGTGTCTGCCTGGGTAAGCAGGAACGCATCTAATATGGGCAAGCACTCTTGGGAGAGAGGTTTGGTCCTAGTGGGGGGCGAGGGGTGTGTCTGTCAGGACAGGCGGGGGAATCAAGGCACAGTCTTAGTCCCCAGGACAGCTGTTCGGTTGCCTTCTCATTCCGTTGCGTTGCTGTGTCCCGCTCTGCACCCCTTACCCTTCTGCTTTCTCTGCACGTGGCCTGTCTCTGTCGGGTGGGGCGCTGCCCAGAACCTGACCCAGTACTCCAGCTGAGGGGGGCAATCACCTCCCTTGATTCTACGCACAACATGAGCCTCTTTTGCAACTGCACTCCATTGTTGGCTCATGTTCAGGTTGTGCCCCACTCTAAGCCCCAGGTCCTTTTCAGCACCTAGCTGGGGTAGTTTTCCACTTTGCTCTTTCCCTTACATCATTAGACTGTAAGGGCTTTGGGGCAGGGACTGATTAATTCTGCTTTTGTACAGCGCCTGGCACAATGGGGAACTGGGCCGTGACTGGCGCTACCTCAGTGCAAACATTTCAGGAGAGAGCTGGCTGTATTTCCAAGGCAGAGGAAAGATCAGGAGGGACATCGGAGTCCCCCAGCAGTAAAGTTTCCAAGTGGTTGGGTCTGCAATGAGTTGACAACGCAGACTGACCGCGCTACGGGTGCTTGGCAATTCGGTGAAGCAACGTCAAGAGCCACCCGAATGTTACTCGAAAGTGACTAATAAAATGAAATATTTACACCTGCCTCCCCCGTACCCCATGCATTTTATAATCACGTTTCCTTAGCAGAGCTAATTTTCTTTGGCAGGGGCCGGCTGCCTTGGTGATTGGCAGATCTGGGTTCTTTTCCTTCTCAGGTTTAGAAGCACTAGCCCTTTCGGCCTCCTGCCTTGCCGGCGAGCTGTCCTGGAAGGAGTGCACATCCGCCTTTATGGCTGGCTCACCTGGCAGCTGCTCCTGGCTGTGTTTGCGTAACGGATTATCCGTCAGGCTTTATCTCTCCCGTATTGCTCCCGAGGTGTGCGTCGCAGAGCTACCGGGGTGAGTCACTCACCAGCAGGGCAGCGTGAGGCTCCGACGCGAGGCTGGCACTGAGGACTCGCAGAGTTGATCTAGCTCCTGCGCTCAACTGGCACCTGCTCACCGGAGCCCAGGGGAGGGCAGGAAAGGGGGGCTAACATTCCTTAGGGGGTTGAAGGCTGCGTTCTCTCTTCCTTCCCCCAGCATGGGCCAAATTCTCCTCTTTGTTACATCACATCCCTTTCATCCCGGTGGCTTCCAATTCCAAACTCTGAAAGGAGCGTTTGGCCCCTGGATGCTTTCTGGAGAGCTCTTGCCAGTCCATCATTCACGGAGTGCCTCCAAAGATCAGGGCTCCATTGTGCGTGTAGCGAGAGAGAGGCCCTGCTTATATAACTCCAATACAGAGCAGGGAAACTGAGGCGCGGCGTGGTGCGGCTCACACCAAAGGTCTGTGGTAGAGGTGGGCCCAGGTCTCCCGGATCCCAGCTCACAGGACCATGTGGCCTGCTTCCGAGGATGGTGGGTTCTCTGCGTCTCTGTTGATCCCCGCCTCCGCACATTGTCTAGGAGGGAGAAGGCCAGGACCAAGGACGCCCGGCGGCCCTGGCTGTTATGAGCTAGGCCATTCTCCTTGCAGAGGTTTACCATGTTCGTGGCAGTAGCACTGATTGTTAGACCCCGCCACCCCTTGGGGGGCTGTAACGCAGATTTCATGGAAGCCTGGCTGCCCGACAGCTGATTGACACCGGGAAGCATTCCTGTTGGGCCATGCAAAGGCAGGATCTTCGGGGAGGGAATCAAACCAGGCCAGAGAGGAGGACCGGGATGGGGTGAGCAGAGCTGGGCGACGCCTCTGGACCCGCTGACCAGCTCTGCATTTGGTCTATGTAGAACAGAACCTCCCCTGGGTGGCTCTGTTCTGCTCTGTGGTGGCCCCAATCCGGCAAACCCCTTAAGCACTCGCTTAACTATGAGCACCTGAGTTGGGTGGCAGGGATTCGGTGGAGCACAGGCTCGGGTGTGCTGCTAGGCAATGGTGCAGGGAGGGCAGGCAGACCATCTCCGCCCCCTGCATCTGCTCCCCACGACTCAGCAGCCTGCAGAATTGATGGGTCACACGAGGTGGGAGGGGGAGAGTGTTGCCGTCAGGGAATCCCAGAGTGGAGTTTCTCCGGGAGCTGGCGCTGGCAGTAGAATTGAGCCCAGGTGACTTTGAGCACTCTGTGCCTCAGTTTCTCCTCCGTGCCTCAGTTTCCCTGTGGAGCCAGCCCAGTTCCACCCTCCCACGGGTGATGGGCTGTTGTGAAGGCTATCGCCTCTCTTCTCTGCATCAGGCTTTTGAGGCAGGCACCCCAGAGGGGCTGAGTGTTACTGAGCATTCAGCGAGGCCAGGTGGCTGGCTGTAGGTTTCCCCGAGAAGCATTTGTCCCTGTATCTGCATCATTTCCTGCCTGCGACACAACCCATTAGCAGGGTAATAAAGAAAAGGAAAGGGCCGGGGTGTGTGTGTGGGGGGGCGGGGCGGAGTGCCGCTGCACACAATGCGCCGCTTGGAAGCTGGACAGGGTCGCTTCTTTCCATTGCGCGGGAAAAGCAACCGCCTTCCTCCCCCCACCTCCCGTGGACTGACGGGAAATGGGTCGTTGGTCCCCCTGGAGCCAGCGCCGGTGGGCGCTTAGACGCTTGGCCAGCTGTGATCCTTGCTGTGGGGTCTCACATCAGGAAGGGCAGTTTTGCGAAGGCAGGGAAGGCTTGCCTAGTGGTTAAAGCACCGGGGAGGGATCCTGGACATCTGTCTTCAATTCCCGGTTCTGCCACAACCCTCCTGTGGGACCTGGGCCATGTTTCTTCCTCTCTGGGTGCCTCTGGTCCCCATGGGTCACCCTCCCTTCAGCTGGCTGAACGTAAGCTCCTTGGCAGAGCCTGTCTCGCAGCGTTGAGTCCGAAAAACACAATGGGGCCCTGCTCTCTAGCCCCGGTGCGCTGACGTCAGCCCAGCTCTTCACAGGCAGGCGTAAGGAGGCGCCAGAAGGGTGCACACAGGGGCGGCTGGACCTGCATGTGTTGAACCGGTGCCAGAAACTCCCATCTGCAAACCAACTCCTCTTCTGGCAGGGCCTGGAGCCAGCATCCCTTGGGAAAGGCTGCGCTTCTGGGCTGGCCAGGATTGGAAAGCTCCCAAGGGATTGTTCCCTGGAGAGCACCTGTCTAACCCTCTGGCCTTGGGGCTCACCCAAGACTAACTCGAAGGCAATCAGAGAAGCAGAGAGCGGCTCAGAGGATCTCGGCACCAACGCGTCCATCCTCGCGCCCTTCTGTCCGAGCTCCTGCAGCAGTTCGAGGCAGAAAACCCAGGAATCCTGGAGCAACCTCAGCCCTGCACGGTCCTCCTCGAGCTCTGAGCTCAGGCTGTTTCAGAAAGGGCACGAGTGTGCAGGTCCTCCGAAACTTCCAGCCGCAAGCCAGATTAACGGGCAATGCCCTCCTCCGAACAGGGCGGGTGAGCTGTCGCAGACAAAGTCCCCGGGGACAGGAAGAGAACGCCTCGCCCACAAGAGAGGTCTCGGAGACTGAGGCGCGGACGCCTGCTGAACGGACGGGCCACGTCTGCAGATGAGTTCCAGCTCTGCCGTTTCACGCTGACCTCTGTTTCTGAAGTTGTTTTGCTGAGGTCTGGTAACTTTCAGGTCTGTTACAGAGCGTCCTGGGAGATTGCAGGGCTCCCCTGCTGGTTTATGGGGGTTACCGTCCTTGATTTCAGATCTGTGTCCATTTATCCTTTTGCGCAGAGACAGTCCAGTTTGACCAGTGTATAAGGCCGGGGGCATTGTTGGCATGTGATGGTGTAAATCACATTGGAAGAGTGAGCCCCTGATGGAGTGGCTGGTTTGATTAGATCCTATGATGGTGTCACTTGTGTAGATATGCGGGCAGAGTTGGCAACGGGGTTTGTTGCAGGGCTAAGTACCTGGCTCTGTTGGGTAGTTATTGGGGTGTATCTGCTTAAGATGGGGGGTGTCTGTAAGCGAGGACTGGCCTACCTCCCAAGCTTACAGACAGCCATCCCGGCCCGTGGGCTCATCCTGCACGGGGCGGTGTCAGCTCCAGTGACCTGCGAAATTCCTCCAGCCTGGATTGTTGAGCTGAGACATTTGCCACATAGCTGATGGCACAAACCTGTGAAAGCCGCCTGGGCCGTGCACAATGGGTGCATTCAGGCCCTGGCAGTGTGAGTACAGCCCCGGGGGGACCCTCTGAGCCAAATCCATCCAGGTCCTCCAGCGGGGAGAGAAAGACAGCAGCATCCCTCATTCCTGAGGACGGAGTGACTCACGGGGCTGAGGTCTCCTGTCCCTAATATGGGTGCCAGCTCCTCTGACAGCTCTGCGAAGGGTCAACGTGGTGCAGCCTGCCATCCAATTTCTTTATCAAGCTCTGACGGGCTAATGAAGCTGGCAGCCGGTGTGGGCTGGCAGTTGCTTGAAAACTCCCAGCTTCCACCTGACAGGGGATTCGCACTCTTCCCCCCTCCCTGGCCAGATAAGTGACATCTGTCTGGAGTGCTCTGAGCTGGAAGGATGGCCTTGTGGCTGAGGCGCTGGGCTGGGACCAAGGAGATCTGGAGCTAGTGACCGCCCCTTTCTGTGCCTCAGTTTCCCATCTGTAGAACATTGATGCCGCCTTTCCCCACAGGGCTGTGTGAGGATCTGACTGGGAGATGCTCAGAGAACTGCGGTGATGGGGAGGCAGAGGGTTATGAGCGCTACCCTGAACTGGCTAACTGTGGTAAAAGAAACAGAGAAAATAGTATGATGGAGTGGGAATTTTCTGTAATGTTTTTGAGAAGCCTATGTGCCTCAGTTTCCCCTGGAAAAGAAAAGGGTGGTGGGAGGAACGGTTTGCTCTCAGGGCAGGCGAGGAGACCAGGGTATGGCCGTGCGGTAGTTCCCATGTTAATGAAGCATCTGAGGTAAATCCAGTCACCAGGACAGCGACGCCCAGCGGCCAACGACCCAGAGGGAGACGGATTTAATTTCTCCACCTCTCCGTGGGGAAACCAACCAACCAGGCAGCTGGAGAACACAAGACTGGAGAGATGCGAGGTGGGGGCTAAGAGCTGGCTTCTGGGGAGAGAGGGGGCTGTCACCTGGGACCTGACCCAGGAGACGGATACGGGCTCACTGCGCTCTGAAGAGGCTCAGGTCTCCGTCGGAAGTCCGCCGTGGCTGGACTGTGAATGGTGCTGAGGGTGTGAAGCAGGGGTGCTGGAGGCCTGAGGTTCTGTGTAAGGAGATGAAGCCATGGGGTCTGGCACACTGCCTGGTCTCCCAGAGACCTTTCCAAAGCAGGGGCCATAGCCCCGATCCTGCGGCTCTGTGACAAACGGTGCTTTGTGGGGTGGGGAACGTCCCTTCAGCTGCATCCACGCCCCATTGGTGTAAAGGGCTTTGTGATCGGCAGGGCGGTTGTGCATGCCGCTCGCTCTGAAATCAGCCTTCTTTGTTTCTGGCAGAAAGGGAAAGGTGGCGGGCCACGGGCGCGGTACGACGCCGGATTTTCATCTCACTCCGGATCAATGTTGATGGAACTTCCCCGGCCTCAGTGGAATTTCTCCTGATCTGCACTGGGCTAACTGAGGCCAGACTCGGCCTTGGAGGTGTCAGGTTGTTTACAGCGCAAAGGATCCATTCGGAGCCCTGATTCATTTTCACCTGTACCGGTGTAAAGCAGGAGCCACTGGCCCCGATCGACAGCTGGAAACTCCCTTGCCATCACAGCCCCGGCTCAGCTCCACGGCGGGCGTCAATCAGCATCGCGCCTTTGCTGTCAGGCAGTCGCGTGTCTGCATCGTGCAGCCTCGGCTCTGCACAAGGAGCGGAAGACGCGAGGGCCGTGGCCGAGCTCCGTCTTCGGATGGGAGGAAAGCACGCAGGCGGTGGGGGGGGAGCTGTCCCCGGCATTCCTCCGCGGAGGAAATGGCCCATTCGTAATGTGCCGCTGTCATCCTGCTGCCCATTGTGTCCCCGCTGGGCTCCGCTGACCTCGGGTCAAGGGCTGAATGGTAAACATTTACCAAGGCAACTCCCTGCTCCGCGGCTGGTACTCCGTGCAGGCCGTTTGTGCCCTCGACCGCTCACGCCAATTCTGGGCCAGATCCCTGGCTGGTGTAAATCAGCATCGTCCCCTTGAAGCTGAGTTAAAGTCTGTGCCTAAACTGAGTGCCCTCTTTTTCCTTCCAAAGCCCTCGCCCCCCTTCCCCCCCGGCTCCATGTCCCAGACTCCTCCTCGACACCTCTGCTTTCTCCCACTTCCAGGCCAGCTCATCTTTGTGGCATATGGTTACTCTGACCCCTGGCCAAAATTCTCTGAGCGCCAATTTCTGCTGTTTCCCCCTCCGTCCCCTCCTGTCCATCTGACACCATCTTCTGAGCAGGTCGCCTCCGTTTCTGTACCCCCCATCTTTGTAGCATGTTAGCCTTAAACTCCTTGTCCTCCTGGCCAGGATTCCCCACTCATGCCTGGTAAAAACGTGCGCGGCGCCCCGCAGAATTTGTCTCTCTTCAACATCCAGCCATTGGCTCTTGGACCTGAGACATTAAGGAGCCCTCTGCTCTCTGTGATCTTCTCCCCACCTAGGTACGTAGAGAGCAGGATCGAGTCACTCCTTAACCGGCAGGGCTTTCCCATCTCTCCGTCCAATACGACAGCCTGCAACCCTCCTCTCGTCCCCCTCTCCCTCCTGTCATAGGCCCATGCACACAAATGCCTCAGGCACCCAGCCCAGACAAAGCCCCCAGTTCCCGCAGTCAGCTCGCAGGCCAGTCTGTGGGACGTCTCCGCGTGGAAATGAGTGGGGCGCAACTGAGTCATCTGAGCCGGTTAGGAAGGTGACGGCCTCTTAGCGTTGGTTGGTCTTTGGCAGAGTCAAACCTGGGCCCAGGTAGGATGTGAACTCATCTAGCTAGGACTAATCTGATGGAGTTGGAGGAAGCTGGAAGCGACTGTAGGGGCTGGGGGGGAGGAATCTGATTTGGTGGGGGGTATATTTAGGGAACTTCTGAAGGTTTGGTGGCTCCATTGTGCCTCAATCCAGCCCCCTACCTCCTGTTGATTCAGAGACAATCTCATAATCAGCCTGCTGGCTTGGTAAGATTTGGATAAACACAGAATAGTCCAAAGTTTGCCCGACTGTGAATGGATTTGAAGTGCCAGATAGGGTGAAGGAGGGACAAGCAGGAGGAGAACTTGGGAAACGGAAGAGAAATGCAAAAGAGGAACGGCCCTGGATTCTCTTCCAGTCAGGTTCTTGCATCACGGCCTGATAGCCCGGTGTCTGAGCACCAACAAACTCATGGCAGGAACTCCAAGAGAGGTGTAGAAACAGCACTTGAATGTCCAGATGCTTTCACCAATTGCTCATGCCCTGGTCCTTTGCTCTGGAAGTCTTGTCAGATGAAGAGTTTCGGGTGAGCTTTCCAGACCCGTCTTATTCGGATCTGGTGGGGAATATCCCAGTTGTGATTGTGAGCTGTCTGGGACAAGACTGACTTCTTGTGCCCCTCACACGGTGGTGTCCCAATCCCAAACCCCAGCCTCTTGTGACTACTTTCATCTGGCTTCTCTGGCTAACAGTCCAGTTCCACGGCCTCATCTGCATCAGAACCAGCAGAGATGCTGGCCGGCGTGTCCTCGGCCACTCAGCTCTCCTTACCGGAGGCCAGTGAGACTGGACATTTACCCGACTCAGCGCTCTGTCGTGGCATGGGTGTCCAGAACCACCAGCCAGCTTCCCTGAGCCCTGTGCCAGCATGCACCAGGTGAGAGCGTATCCTTGGGCAAATTCCTGGGGCGGACGGATCCAGGGGTGGTTCAAGGTTGAAATTTACCAAGAGCTGCGATTTTCTGGATCGCCATTGTGGCTCATTTTGAGCTTTGGGCCAGGGCAGGAGTCTGGCTCGGTTCTGGGGGAATCCAGAGCCTGTTGGCCTCCAGCAGGGGTGGAGATGGGACCTTCGTGATGGTTACTGTGAGCTGTGCTGTTGCGGGCGCAAATGGCTTTCTGTCCCAGGATCTTGCTTCATTGATGACAGGAGCCATGCTCCCCTCCCAGCTAGAGTGGTGGGCAGGGCCAGATTATTACACGGGCTAAAGGGGATGAAGCCCTGGGTCATGGCCGAAAGGGGGGCCCCAGGCTCCAGCCCCTAAAACCCCTAGCTCAGGGGATTTCCATTCCCTTCCCGCCTAGCTGCCCCTCTATCCCACCCCTGCTTGCTGCCAAGGGACGGTTGGTAGCGCTGCCAAGAAGGTACGCCTGTCCTCTTCAGGATGGGTCACCTCCTCCTTACACAGTCCCCTAAGGGAGGCAGCACAGCCTAATGGCTAGAGAAGGAGGGACTGGCTGGCAGAAGAGCTGGTTTCTGTTTGTAGCTCTGCCACTGCCTCACCAGAGGGCCTTTTGCAAGTCACTGACAATGAAGTCCTTAGCCGCATGCTTAAGTCTTTGCTGGAGCAGTGCCATAATGCCCTCTTGCCTCAGTTTCCCCATCTGTAGCTTGGGGGCCATCCCTGCCATACAATGGAGCGATGAGAGCATATGGAGGTCACCGTGGACTGGAAGGGGCTGTTGCTACCATACGGAACAAGGGCTGCTCTGGCAGAGAGGTGAGAAGGTGTGAGCCGGGAGCAGGTGTCCCTCCCCTGGGACTGGGCGGGAGCAGAAAAGGGATCCTCCCTGCTCGTCATGGGCCAGCGGGAAATCTGCCGAGCTCCTCTCTCATCCCATACCGCCGCACACCTCTGGGAAAACAAACGAGGAGTCTGGTGGCACTTATAAAGATTAATACATTTACCTATCCCATGAGCTTTCGTGGGAGAAAATCCCACTTCAAGCATCTGACAAAGTGGGATTTTCTTCTACAAAAGCTCATGCGATAAATACATTTGATAGTCTTTAAAAGTGCCACCAGACTCCTCGTTTGTTTTGCTGGACTAGACTGACATGGCTCCCCATTCGGAACATTTCTGGGAGACACATGGAGATGACTCTGCCCAGGAAAATAATGTACGGTGGCCATCAGTGCTGTGTGAGTGCCGCCCTAATGCTTCCTGGTGAAAGTGCCCGTCGCTGTTTATCGATCGCTGGTTTCCCTGGCAGGCTGATGGCACTTTGGCCTCTGAGTCAGATGAGCAGCAGGTTTTTGACTCATCTCTACGTGTGAACCTTGCTTTGTATGCACATGAGTGCATTAGGATCACACATCTGGAGGGATGGGAAGGATCCAGTGGAGTTTCCAGCAGGGTTTTCCAACAGAGATCATGTTGGAAGGGAAGGTTTTGCTCGCTCTAAGCAGTGAGTCTGGGAGATGCTCAGGGAAGTGCCATGGGCTCAGAGCAGACAGAGAACCAGAGAGAAAGTTTAGGCCATAGACCTTCACTAAAGTGTGCGTCTGTATCTGTTGCACGTGTCATCTGTCCAGGTCTGAGTTTATTCATTTGTGTACTGTAGTGTGTCCATTCATGTGCAAGCATAATGTGTTTGCATGCCACCCGTACCACGTGTGCATTGTACGGATCGTGTGCCCATGCACACGGATCTGTCGTGCTGGGGTGCGTGTCCCAACCCATTGCCCAGCGTGGCTGGGGACTGCTAAACAACGCCCAGAGCTGGCTGCATTCCAGGGGCGGGTGAAATTTGTGGCTGTCATTTGCATGTTGCCTTAGAACAAAAAGAGCGAGGGACAGTTTGTAACCGGTCACTAGCCCACTATATTTGTTTCCCTGCACCCTAAACAAACAGGCCCTGCCATGCAAAACAGAAATGAGATTCCACCAAGCCTCGGGATCAAATAAGAGCGCCTTCACTGTGTGTGTGTCTCTCTCCCTCCTGTCTCCTCTCACTGACAAACGGAAGAACAGTGCACACCGGCCCCACCCCGCCCGCTGTGCTGCGTGACCTCCGCCCTGCTCGGTGCTGACGGGGATCTCATTTCCTGAGGAGAAGGGGTGTCAGCCAGGCTTCCACTGCCCCCACTAACTAGGATTCACACCAGCTTTTTCCCAGCGCCCATCTTTGCCTAGAGTGCGCCAGCAGATTTTCTTACACACGCAGCGAGCGAGGGGAGTGCCTGGAGTTACTGGTGATCCGAACGTGGCCTGTTGCAGAGGAGTATATGAGTCTGACTCCTAATTCTGCTATCAGCATTGGGGCGCGTGGCTCAGTTTCCCCATCTACAGAACAGAGTGCTTACTGTGGCCTTATCAGGGCTACTTGGAAGATTAATTAGTCAGCGTTTGTAAAGTGTTGGGAGGATGTTAAGGGCGCTGCTCTGAATGATTAATCAATAATTTTTACTTCTCCGTAGTCTTGTCTTTGCAGAGCTCAGAGAGTTTTGAATTTTGAGAGTTTTGAGCGTCTTCAAAGTATCTGACAAAGTGGGATTTTCTCCCACGAAAGCTCATGGGATAAATAAATGTGTTAGTCTTTAACAGGACCACAGGACTCCTCGTTTGTTAATCATTTTTTGTGTCCCTTCTCTGTACCTCTTCCAAATATAATCTCTCTTTGGAGATGGGGCAACCAGCGCTACCCACCGTGTTCAAAGTGTGGGTATGCTATGGATTTATATAGTGGCATTAGGTACTTATTTTCATTTATTTCTGTAGTGGCTGTTCTGCAGAAAAGGACCTGTGTGTGACAGTGGACAAGAAGCTGGATACGAGTCAGCAGTGTGTCCTTATTGCCAAGAAGGCCATATTGGGCTGCATCAGCAGGAGCGTTGCCAGCAGATGGAGGGAAGTGATTACTCCCCTTTATTCAGCACTGGTGAGGCCATATTTGGAGCAATGTGTCCAAGTTTGGCCCCCTGATACAGGAAGGAGGTGAAGAAATTGGAGAAAGTCCAGCGGAGGGCAATGGAAATGATTCCGGGGGCTGGAGCGTGTTCAGTCTGCAGAAGAGAAGGGTGAGGGGGGATTTGAGAGAGGTCTCCAACTACCTGAAGGGGGGTCCAGGGAGGATGGAGCCAGGCTATTCTCAGCGGTGGCAGATGCCAGAGCAAGGAGCAATGGTCTCAAGTTGCAATGGGGAAGGTCTAGGTTGAATATTAAAAAATCCTTTCGCCCTGGAGGGAGGTGAAGCACTGGAAGGGGTTACCTGGGGAGGTGGGGGAATCTCCACCCTTTTTGAGGCCCAGCTTGACAAAGCCCTGGTTGGGATGATTTAGTTAGGGTTGGTCCTGCTTTGAAGAAGGGGTTAGACTAGATACCCCTGAGGTCCCTTCCAGCCCTAAACCTCTAGGATTCAGTGATTACGGCATTTTCTCTCTTATTATCCACCCCTTTCCTAATAGTTCCCAACATTTAGGTCGCTTTTTTGACTGCTGCTGCACACTGAGCCGACATTTTCAGAGAGCCATCCAGAGCGACTCTCTCAGCTCCTTCTGGAGCTCCGTCAGCTGACTCAGACCCCATCTTTTGTATGTGTAGTTTTAATTCCGTTCTCCAATGTGAATCATTTTGCATGTATCAGCAAGGAATTTCATCTGCAATTCATTGCTCAGTCACCCAGTTTTATGAGATCCTTTTGTAACTCTTTGCACTCAACTTTGCACTTAACTATCCTGAGATATTTAGTCTCATCTGCAGACTTTGCCATCTCACTGTTTACCCCAATTTCCAGGTCAATTATGCATACGCTGAATAGTGCAGGTCCCAATGTAGACGCTTGGGGAACAGTGGCATACTGTGGGTCTCCAGCCTGGGGGCCAAGCCAGCATTTGTGCCTCCCTGCTTCATGCCCTCTCCTCTGTACAGGGCAGGAGGGATCCCAGCGCTGCCACCCAGCTGCCCCAGGGAGAGGGCGGTCTGTACCTGTGGGCAGGTGAAGCTTGTGGGGGGATGTGCGCAAATGCAGGCTTGGGTCTGCTACGTCCCCACCACACCTTACTGCACTTACCCACCATGCAATGCCTGCTCCTCCCACTCCAGCCCTGCAGCCTGGCACTCAGATGGGGCAGCCTCACTCCCACCTGGGGAGGGCTGGCCCGATGTCCACCCACATGCCAGTGCCTGGGAACCTGGCCTCTCCCCCCTCAGTATGCTGTTGTTGGGGTACCCTGCTATTTACCTCTATCCATTGTGAAAACTGAGCATTTATTCCTACCCTTTGTTTCCTGTCTTTTATCCATCAGAGGACTTTCCTGTTTAGCCAAAGCCTCCTAAATTACGTTAAGAGCCATATGGGACATATGGGACCGTGTCAAAGGTTGCCTGAAAATCCAAGTTCATTATCTCCATTGGGTCATCCTTGCCCCACATGCTTGTTGACACCCTCAAAGAATTCTAGTAGCTTGGCGAAGTGTGATTTTCCTTTCTAAAGCCATGTTTATTCTTTCCCATCCTATTGTGTTTATCTATGTGTCTGATCATTCAGTTCTTTACTATAGTTTCTGATCTGAAGTGAGGCTTACCGGCCTGTAATTGCCAAGATCGCATCTGGAGCCTTTTTTAAAAATTGATTTCACATTAACTATCCTCCAGTCATCTGGTATGAGGCTGATTTAAGTGATACGTTACATATCACAGATAAACAACAGAGTCCTGTGGCACTTTTAAAGACTAACAGATTTATTTATTGCATGAGCTTTCGTGGGAGAAAATCCCACTTAGTCAGATGCTTTGAAGTTTCCCAGCGTCTGATGAAGTGGGATTTTCTCCCACGGAAGCTCATGCGATAAATAAATCTGTTAGTCTTTAAGGCTACGTCTACACTGGCAATTTAAGTCGACTTGAGGCTTAATTCGACTTAAATTAAGCTGCGTCCACACCTGGCTGTCATTAAGTCGACTTAAGCAGCTTCTTAAGTCGACTTAATAACTATTGGTCACTAGGTCGACTTAACTCTTAAGTCGATTGGTTAAGTCGACCTAAAGACGATGTGGCCGCCCTAGGTTGACTTATTCTATAAGTCGACCTAGGGCATGGTCCCGGGGAGAAGGAAGCCGGGGCTCCTTTCTCCCGGGACTCCGCATGGATCCCGGCAGGAAGGGTGCAGTGCTCCCTGGACAGGGGATCCCCAGAGGCTCCCCTGTCAGCTGGAGTATTGGCGGCTTCCTTCTGGCCCAGACCCACAGGGGGTCCCAGCAAGAAGGGAGCCCCAGTTCCGACCCGCGACTCCCTTCTGCCAGGAAGCCATGGGTCCTGATGAGAAAGGAGCTATGGCTCCCTCTTTGCCGGGACCAGCGCGGGTCCCGGGGAGAGAGGAGCACAGCTCCCTTTTGCTGGGACCCTGGCTTCCTGGGGAAGGGACCCATGGGGCCTTTCTCAGTGCAGTGGGGAGCCACAAAGCTTTGCCTGCACTTGAAAAGTTAAGTCGACTTGTCAACTTAACAGAGTCGACTTAACTTTTCAAGTGTAGACATAGCCTAAAAGTGCCCCAGGACTCTGTTGTTTTTCTGCAATAGACTAACACGCCTCCCCCTTTGGAACTATAATCACAGTTAATAACTCTGCAATTTCCTATTTGAGTTCTTTCAGAACTCTCGGGTGAATCCCATCTGGTCCTGGTGGCTCTATACTGTTTAATTTACCCAATTATTCCAAAATCTCCTCTGTTGGCTCTGGGACAGTTCCTCAGATTCGTTACCTAAAAAGAATAGCTCGCTTACAACCTTTGCTCTGAAGACGGAGGGGAAAAATTCATTTAGCTTCTCTGCAATGCACCTGTGTTGTCCAGTGGTCCAACTCATCTGATAGGCATCTCCTTCTGCGACACTTAAATAAAATGTTACGGTTGGTTTTTGTGTCCTTTTCTAGTTGCTCCTTACATTCTGTTTTGATCGCTTCATTATGATTTATGAAGTAAAAGAAGAAGCTGCAGTTGGCCAGGCTAGGGACTTTTTTCCTTCCTCACAGCTACTGTGGGGAAATCTCTCTGTCTTGGACTGCTTTCTCCGTTTGTCCTGCTGATGTGGTGGCGGGGCAGCTCAGGCTGACAGCTGCTGGCTCTTCAGAGCAGGGAGGCTCTGGGAAGTGGGATCCCATGATATTGCTTGTACTTCTCAAATGCAAGCGTGGGGAGGAAGAAGTTAATTCTGTTTTCCTCTCCAAATGCCCCTGAAAACACAATTGCTGTGGATGAACAATTTCTCATGTTCCTGTAATTTCCACTATATGCTTCTTATAATCACTGTGATTAAACCCCCTGCCAGGTGTTAGCGCCACAAAAAAAATTAACGGCAGAACATTGTTACATTTCCTGGGCCTTTCGTTGCTGTGTTGGGAACAGAGTAATAACATTTCGCCCCCTGTAAAATTCTATACCGCCCTTGTTCCCAAATGGCTTTGTAAGTGTACAAAGATCCGTTCACCCACCACTGAGATGCAGCCACCTCTGGGGTGGAATGCACAAGGATACCTCACTGGCAACACAACAGTTTTTAGGAGGGGGAGGAAAGAAACCTGTATCCTGTAAGGGTTGGAAGCAACGTAAACTGGGATTCTCAAACGAGGGAGGCATCCAAATGGCCCTGAAATTCACGTCGTTCAGTTTGAAGGCTTTGAAAAGCCCAGCCTTTTGTTTAGATGGGGAACTTGTAAATAGTGACTGAAAACAAGGTCTCTGATCCTTGGGATGTGCTCGCCAACTAAAAAGAATTGCACCACAGCTCTCCTGGGACATTTCTCCCAGATTTCTCTCTTCCTCATTCAGATTAACCGAATTTAAAACGCTGTCTGTAATAGGGCCACCTGGGGGCTGCCACGAATGGGACCAGTCCCACTGAAATGGCAAGGTGAAGGAATTTTAGGTAGGCAAAATATAGGGAACTTAACTGGGATGGTCACGCAAGTAGCCGGCGGCTTGGTTCATGTCTCATTCGAAAGAAAGTATCTTTAGGCAGCACATCACCCACGGCCTTATTGAGAGTTGGGGGCCTGTTAAGCAAGTTTACATTTATTTATAGGCTTGGCAGAATTTGATTTATATTATTTTTATAATTTTGAGGGATAATCTCAATGTTTCTTTGTAAGCATTTCCTCCTTCCCCTCCTGGTTTTATTGATTCCAATTTTCACGATGGTGGGAAATTGTGGGTGTTTCAAACAATGCAGGGGGGAGGGGGGTGTCAGACAATAATTACTTAAGGGCAAGAGAGGTGGAGATTCAAAAAGGGCAAATTTTATAACCATTAAAACGCAAATTGGCACGAGCAAATGCCAAAAAATGTATAAAGTAAATAGTTTTAAATCAAGCTCTCAGCCAGCATTTTTCTTACTTCTCCCTTGCTGTATATTTCCATTATCATCTGTGGAAATATTTTGTTGTCAGCGCATGCGTGTGTTTGGTGAAATTGACATTTGCTGACATTTACTGATAAAAATCTCATCCGTCCGAGCCTATTTATGTAGCGCACTGAGCACTTTTCATCTTCAGACGTTAACCTTGGCACTTTTAGGGCCCAGAGCAAGATGCATCATGAGACTCTCTTCTAAACAGAGGGGCTGGATTGCCTTGGGCGATGGGGTTTCTGACCAGCTTGTCACCCATTATTATTCATTATTTGTATTGCTACAGAACCTAGGAACTTTAGTCATAGACCTGGACTTCATTGTGCTAGGCGCTGTACAAACAGATGGCCCCTGCCCCAAGGAGCTTAATATTGAAATGTAAGACGAGATGGAGGCAGTCTGATGGGCTAATACAAGGAGCCGATGAGCGAGGCAGCAGTTTTAGCACACCAGCTGTTTTCGTTGTTGTTTAAGAAAGCGGATTGGCTGAGCTGAGGGACTTTGCTGGGAATGTAGAGGGAGCCCAGCTGCTTAAGGAGACATGATTTTGGAAATGATTTTAATAATAATACAAACCTCTCAGTGATGGGGAAGTCCTATTATCCACAGAAGCAAAGAAATGGGGAAGCTCAGCAAATTATTATTTCTAGGCCTCAGTGTCAGAGATAGGAGTAGAACTTGTGTGTTCCTGGGACCTGGTTTTATGCTCCAACCACTAACCCTCACTGCTCCTTCAAACAAGAATTGCTATGCGTGATCAAATGAGGGTGTTGTCTAGTGTTGTATCCCATCTGATGGATGGGATGAACCCCCGTAATGGAATAACCTCCTAGGCACTCACTGTTTGCCTTACACCTTTCTTTATCTGATTGAATGACGCTGTAGATTTCCCCATCATCTGCACAATCTGCACTCTCATGGAGCTCTTGGCTTCCATCATATCATGCGGGAGTGAGTTCCACAGATTAACAATGGACTATGCAATAAAGGCATTTCCTTTTATAGTTTTAAATGTGCTGCTTTTCGGTGTTGCTGGCTGTGTACTCATACCAGAGGAGAGGACACGTTCCTTTTCAGTGTTTTTGACCCTTTTCTCGCACCCTTGCTCATTCATCTTTGGGAAGGACTCTGAAGTGCTTCCCAAATGACATAGAATAATAGAATCACAGAAGATTAAGGTTGGAAGGGATGTCAGGAAGTATCTAGTCCAACCCCTGCTCAAAGCAGCACCAACCCGACTAAACCGTCGCAGCCAGGGCTTTGTCAAGCCGGCCCTTAAAAATCTCTATCGATGGAGATTCCATCACCTCCCCAGGTAACCCATTCCAGTGCTTCCCCACCCTCCTAGTGACATGCAAGCACCACTACTGAAATGTACCCAGCTCTGGTCAGGAGCAAGGCAGAGACCGTGGGGAGCCGGGGCCATTTTAACGATGCTGGGGAAGGCCCCTCTGTGGCACAGGGATGCCAGCAGGAAGATAGGCCCGTGGATTGTGGAGGAATCGGTGGCTGAGGGAGACTAGCTAGAGAAGAGGCACGTGGATTAAACCACAACACCAGTGCCCCAGGTACACGCCTGGCCAGCTCGCTCAGCCTGGATGCGGAAGAGCCAGCTATAGACCTGTGATGGGCGTTCATGCTGGTCCATTCAGCCCACCGCCTGTAGGCTGAAACTGCTCCTGACTGGACAATTCAAGCTTAGCATTTGTCTACTGTAAAGCTACCCTCTGATTTATCCCCCTGGCCCCCATCACTAGCCTCGGAGCCCCTCCTTGTGGCCTGTGAGGGCATCTGTGCTTCAGGCACCCCATCCCACTAGGATGCAGGCTGAGACCACCCCAACTCACTTCTCCAATGGCTGCCGAACAGTGACAAATATAACTTGCGTCCAGCTCCCTGCATCAGTGGGTGAAAGGGTCCCAGACCCCATAGCAGCCCCCCTGGACCAAATTCCTTTCCGCTCCCACCATGGACTCAGTAGTTCTTGGAAAATAAAACCCATCAGCTCCAGGTATATCTTGTTGCCATGGCATGATCCCGGCAGGAAAAGCCTTCGCCAGTGTTTCTACCCAGCCGCTTTGGAGAGGCCATGGATGGTGTTTTACAGCAAAGAGGGTTCAGGCGGCCGTTCCCTGCCTCCCTGCCCAAGGCAGGTTTTGCTATTCCGGGCTGCAAATTGCTTCTCCCAGGAGGGAGGCCCATTAGCTCTCTGGCTGCCATCACATGAGCGGCCTCTATTTGTCAGCTGTCGGCGGAGATTCCAGCCCACCGTGGCCAGATAGCATCTGATTAGATTTAGCATCCCTGCTTTAAACAATATGGATATTGCTTGGAGCAGTGCAGCTTCCTTCCTGGCTGTGAGCCGTGTGGTCTCCCACTGAAGTCTTGCGGGGCTGTAAACTGAGGCAGGGGTAGGCCCAGCATCTTTCATTTTTACCAGGCGTCTTCTCCTTCTACCGCTCGCTCTCTTTTCTTTCTTCCTAGCTCGCGCTCCTTCTTCTCTCTTTATCCCCACCATGTGTTCTCTCTCTTCCCCCATCGCTTTTCTCTCTTGCTTCCCTCTTTCCCTCTAGTTCTTCTTTCTCTCGCTTTCTCTCCACCCAAACTCTTGCTGCTTGGCTAAACTGGGAATCAGCACAACTGTGGTTAGTTTTCCTCAGCCCATTCTTGGTAGAATTCAGTTATGGGACCTTCTAGTGGCCCCATCCAAGATCAGAGCCCCATTGTCACGAGACCATCATCATAGCCACAAAACCATCTTCCCTTTAGCTGTTATCTGCCCAGCGGTCCATCTTGTCCAGGAGCCCGCACCACCCCAATCCTGTTCCACGCCAGCGAAAGAAACGCGAGCAGCGATTCGCAGGCCCATCTCTGTGGCACGTCAGAGAGTTCTCTGAAAGCAGCGAGTGCCTTTCTGCCGTGAGAGATAACGGCGCCAGGCACAAGATGAGATCGAAACCGGAGGGAGGCACGGGGGAAAGAGTAAAACCTTAAAAAGAACAAAGGCTCAGAGGAATGATCAAAGTGATACAGGCACCCTGCAGGGCAGGGAGAGAGAAATGTGTTGAGCTGGAACGGGAACCCGTCCCATGCCTTAAAAGAGCCGGGGAGCAAAATTAACCAGCCTTTATTGCTCTCAAACAGCCAACAGGAGCAGAGAGGAGAAAGGCAGGGAAGCCACTCCTAGCTGCCATGCGATCTGGCCGGCTTTAGCCATTGCCAGGTGGCAAGCTATTAAAAGAGAGCTCTGGAAATATTCTCCGCGCCTGTCTCGGAGCAGATGGGGAGCGTAGCAACCAGAATTGGGAGCCGCCACAGCAATGGGCTGCTAATTATTATTGTAATAGAGGCAAATGCAGCTAGATTTTTGTTTGCTTCAGACGTTTCCCATCTTTCTTTCCATCCCTGCCCCCCAAAGTTTTCTCTGTTCAGCCATGTCCAGAGAAAGAGCACAGGGGGGTGTGGAAGACGTCAGTGTGGGAGGCTTCATGGGTTCCAGTTCAGGATGATCTTGTGTGACGTAGTGGGGAGACTCTTGGGATTTTCTCTGGGTGGCATGTGCGGTGCCTCAGTTTCCCTTGCTTTTCTGTTCATGTACTCTGGTGATGGGACCCAGGTGTGTGTTTATTACAGGGACCACTGGAGGGTGGATGGGCCTTCCCCAGCCTCAGATACACAGACCTGGTCAGGTCCCCTCCCCTCGGCCCCACCGGTTCATACAGCTTGTGGTAGGTCAAGACCAAGGCTAGCCTGTGAAAAAGACATAGAGTGGGAGGGAGCTATGGGAGGGGTCAGATGGTGGCTGATGGGGGAAGAGACAGTGCCATGGTGTGGGGGTAAGGGAATGGGCCCTCGGAGCATGGTTCCATGTTCTCCTCCACGGTTCGCGGCTGTAACCTCCAGTTAATCTGCTAGTCAAGTGTGATCCTGAGCGCTAATAAACCTTTCTGAGTCCCACACCAGGCGGGAATCCCTTCTGACTGGAAAGTGGGGTGCTGTGTAGGTACTTCCTAGCATCCCTCCAGGGAAGGGGGCTCCAGCAGGGGAGTGCCGGATGGAGCAGGGTTCAGACCCTCTGAAGGCTGGATTTGGGGCATTCCTGTATGGAGACCTGGGGCGCACTGTGCCAGAGTCCTGATCAGCAAGGAGCAGAGGGGACCCAGGCACAGTTCCTGAGAAACTCCGTCACACCTTGGCCAAGTCCCGTCCCTTCTCTGTGCCTCCATTTCCCCATCTGTATGATGGCACTGAGTGACTTTTTGGAAGCTCTCCCCTTGGAGGTCCCTAGACGGAAAGCATTCGAAAGAGCTAAGTGTTATTATGCGTCGTAAGTGCCAGGATCATCTGAGAGTAGCGTCAGTCTTACCAACGGGTAGGTCGTAAGGTCAGTTATCCGACGACCCTCTCTCTCACCTGAGCTACATGGGTGGGGTTTGGAGACAAAGGGCCCCCGATCCCACCCAACGGTCCTTTTTAGGATTTACAACACAAAACCCCAAGCAGCAAGGGGGTCCCAAACTAAAGCCCACCTCTGTACTTGCTGGGGCACCTTCTGTGGTCTGACCTCAAAGGCAGTCAGGTCGTGTGATGGAGACACGTGATGGGGAGCTCCAACTTGGCACCATCTGGTCTAGAAGACCAGGTCTCTCCCCCGGGAGCTACGCCATTCGCCCTTGGCAGTATAAGGCCCATGATGCACCATTGAGCAATTCTGATGCTATCCCACAGAGGGCAGTGATGCGCAGGGGGAGAGTTCAGACGGTGGCATGTGTTGGATATGGAGCACGGTGGATTTTAGCTGGCAAAGGACTGGCTTATTTCTCAGCGGGTACCTGGCAGGTTGGCAGCTGGGGAAGGCCGAGCTCATTACGAGGGGCCAGTGGGAGAGGTCATTAGCGGGGACGCTGCTTGCGGAGGATGGCAGCTGGGTCTATAAAGCTGCCCCTGGCTGGGCAGAGGCAGGAAAACGCCGCAGGATTTATGCTGGAAGAGGAGGTGGGCAAGTCTCTAGCCTCAGCCAATGAAAAAACGACAAAGAAAAAGACAAGGCAACGGACCAGTCAGCAGCGGGGATTACATTTAAATCATAGAATCCTAGGGCTGGAAGGGACCTCACGAGGTCATCTTGTCCAACCCCTGCTAAAAGCAGGACCACTCCCCCTAAATTATCCCAGCCAGGGTTTTGTCTAACCAGACCTTAAAAATCTCCAAAGATGGAGAATCTACCACCTCCCTAGATAGCCCATTCCAATGCTTCACCACCCTCCTAGTGAGAAAGTTTTTCCTAATATCCAACCTTGACCTCCCCAGCTGTAATTTGAAACCATTGCTCCTTGTTCTGTCCTCTGTTACCCTCGAGAACAGCCTAGCTCCCTCCTCTTTGGAGCACCCCTTCAAGTAGCTGAAGGTTGCTATCAAATCCCCCCTCAGTCTTCTCTTCTGTAACTAAATAAGCCTAGTTCCTTCAGTCTCTCCTCGTACGTCATGTGCCCCAGCCCCCTCATCATTTTTGTTGCCCTTCGCTGGACTCTTTCTAATTTGTCCACATCCTTTCTGTAGTGGGGAGCCCAAAACTGGACACAGTATTCCAGATGTGGCCTGACCAGTGTCGAATAGAGGGGAATTATCACATCCCTCGATCTGCTGGCAATACTCCTACTGATGCAGCCTAATATGCCATTGGCCTTTTTGGCAACAAGGGCACACTGTTGGCTCATATTCATCTTCCCGTCCACCATAACTCCCAGGTCCTTTTCTACAGCGCTGCTACTTAGCTGATCGGTCCCCAGCCTGTAGCAGTGCATGGGATTTTTCCGTCCTAAGTGCAGGACTTTGCACTTGTCCTTGTTGAGCCTCATGAGGTTTCTTTCGGCCCAGTGTTCAAATTTGTCCAAGTCTCCCTGAATCCTGTCCCTGCCCTCCAGAGAATCTACCATTCCCCCCAGCTTAGTGTCATCCGCGAACTTACTAAGCACGCAGTCTATTCCATCATCAAGATCTTTAATGAAGATGTTGAATAGAACCGGCCCCAGGACCGACCCCTGGGGCACTCCACTCATTACTGGTTGCCAACCAGACATCGAGCCATTGATTCCTACCCGCTGAGCCCGTTGATCTAACCAGTTTTCAATACACCTTACGGTCCACTCGTCCAACCCATACTTCCTTAACTTGCCGACATCGCACCGATGATGTCATAGCCTCAGAAAAGCTGAAACTTCATGGCAGTGCGGCAGAAGAGGGGATTGGGAGGGGCTGATGGAAAACCTACTGGTAGATCTTCGGCCGCCTGGCTTCCCATTCTGCTCTGGCTTGTGAGTCAGAAGTGAACTGGGGGGTGTTACAGGAAGCTGCGCGGGGTCTCCAGGGTGAAGTGGAAAATGGGGGCCCTCTCATGGTTGTTGAAGGTCCCAGGGCCCCCCATTATGAATCCAGCCAGGCCCATTATCGCAGATGGATTTACCAGGGTCTCTGGTTTCTTTCCTCTCCTAGACTAGCATATGTATCTAGGTGTTAGGAGACCGCTGCTGGAGTACAGAAGGAATTACTCCTCCCATACGATCTCCCAAGAGAGCTACATGGAAGGGCCTCAATGTGCCCTGGCTGAAAATGTGGTGGGCCAAAGTCCTGAATCTGTTGCCATATTCTTCTCTGCTTCCCTAAACGGTGGCGGTGTACTGTTCAACAACTGTTGCGCTCAGCCCCAGAGGCGGTTGCATTTCAGTGACCTGCAGAGCGATTCGTGTCTGTTTAGTCTGTCAAGGGTTTCCAGCTGAGCCTAGAAGCTGGCCGACCTTTGGCAAGACTTTAAGCCAAGAGCAAATGTCTAGGAAGAGGGCTCAGATGCACCGACTCCCCCCCACAGGTCGCTAGAGTTTTGTCTCAGGCAGACGGCGACAGGAAGGAGAGCTCTTTTCCAGCGGACGCCTTCCAGGAACACACTGTCCTGGACAAAAAGTCTGTGCAGCTGCTTTCAGCCTCATTGTAATGGATGTGGGGAGACACCTCCTCTCTCCAGAGCTATTGAAATGGAAGCTGCCTTCCCATCATCAGCGTGATTGAGCCCCCACCCCTCCTCAAAGGAAACTGAGCCAGCGGTTCCCACTCCAGAGGTGGCTGCACACCGTTGTTGAGAGAACAATACATGGGCCACATTGCTTTTGCTGCTTCTCCACGGGTCCCATTCCTTTCCCGAGGACAATAGTCCCAGTTGGCCTACTTAGGGCCCAGCCTAGTGATGCAGCCACCTCTGGTGTGGAACGCGGCAGCTATGCTAGGCTGAGTATATTACGTCTGAAAGAACCTGTGGGGGGGAGTCGGAGCTGGGGCTGGGGTCACCACTGTTGCTCTCCGATCATCTAAATCTCCCTTCCCAGAATTCTTCGGGGCTACTTACAGTAACTCCCAGTAACAACACTCCGGCTTCTAAAGAACGATGATTTGGCAGAGTCGTTATGGCCTTTTAAAGAGAGAGCTGGAGACTGAGGGAGATGCATGGTCTGGTAGTTAATAATTATGACATCATAAATCCTGATCTTCCTACTGGTGTTAAACAAGGACTCGGGGGAGCAGGGGGGATTTCCTGCGTGCTGGTGCTGGAGGGAAACATTCTGTGTTTTTGACTTGCATGGGAAATGGAAGGACAGTGGGGCAAGATGCTGTCACCCCCCTGCAGCCTTGGGGGCATTTACACCAGGGCATCTACATCCAGCTGTGAGATCTTCTGTGCGATTTTGCGCAGCAGCAAACGCGAGGTCACCATACCACAGAGGAGCTGGTTTAGGGCTGCGGCAGTGTCCTGCCTTCAGTTCTGGCTCTGTGACCATGGGCAAATCCAGCACAGAGAGGTCCCCTGGCCAGAGAGAAGCTGAAATTGTTCAAAGCGGGTAAATGAACACAGGTTCTTGGTCGCATGGGGGGTGCTCTTTACAGCCCCTCTCGGTTGGGCGGTGACGGGGAAACTTGCCCTGAAAATGTGCCTCCTCAGACCCCGTTCTGTTTCTCATTTAACATTTCTATCGTGGGAGTAGCCAGCGCACTGCACAGATTCCCACTGGACGGGGTGAGGCTGCCTAGAGAGTTTATCTAAGTCAAGAAATGATGGCTGAAAGGCGGGGGGCGGGGGACATTGACACAAATCCAGTTTTTACAGAGTCAGTGGGGGCCTCGGCAGTTGGGTTTTCTAATTATAAGCGAAGTCAGCCCCATACATGGAGCCGTTCCACGGCGAGAAGATCCGCGTCTCCAGGGCGGCTATTAATAATAGAGTATTTAGAGACAAACACGGTCTCCAGAGGAGACCGAAGCTTTGCGAGTTCATGCAACCCATCTCCCTGCCAGAGCAGATTGTCAGCCAGTTGGGAAGCTTCTCACATTTAATCACAACACACAGCGACTCCCCACATCTCTACCAGGCCCTGCTCTGTCTGCTAGAATTTCAGGACCCCTGATCCAAATAATTCACGCAGTGAATTTCTGCCACGAAAGCTCATGCGTTAAATAAATGTGTTAGTCTTTAAAAGTGCCAGGGCTCCTTGTTTGTTTTGCTCAGTGAAGGTTCCCATTGCTCCATCCCCTTCCCACCGACTTGTGCCCTACTCTCTCACAAGGCTGGTGCCCTGCTAGGGAAGCCACGGTGAAGGCGCTGATGGGACCCCCCGGGCAGAGAAGAGGCTGGCATTCACGTGATGCTGATGGAAGCTGTCAGGTTATCAGAGTTACCGTCTCATACTGATTATTGCCAAGTCTGTATCCGGTGGGAACTCGGCTGAGAATCACCAAACTCATTTCATTTGGGCCCTCATCCTGCCAGAAGCTGATAGCGGACTTAATTCTGACCTCACCGGATTCAAACCAGCCACCTTCGCTCCATCGCTGACACTCTCTGCTCTGAGCGCTCGAATTCCCGTGGCGATGGAGCACACGCTGCAGAGCCAAGGGAGGTGTCAGGGAAAAGCTGGTCTGTAACTCAGGGTTAAAAAGGTGATTGAAAGGACTCAGTGCTACTGCATCTTGCTCCTTCCGTCTCCTGAGCGAAGCAGCATGCTGGCCTCTGCGACACCGGGTGACCTTTCAGCCATGGTTTTCTCACGCTGCTGTTAACAGCCGCTATCTTCCCCTCTCTCAGGGGCTGCTGAAGTCTCCTTGTGCATTCCCCTGGGATTGTCTTGATTTCAGTAAATCTTTTGGCTCAGTCCCATAGGCAAACCAGAGAAACATGGGCTAGGTGGGTGCTCAGAAAGACCATACTCTAGGATTAGTTATCAGTGGTTTACTGTCAAACGGGAGGGCGTGTCTAGTGGGGTCCGGCAGGGATCAGTCCTGGGTCTGGTACGAGCCAATATTTTCATTAAGGACTTGGATAATGGAGTGCAGAGGCTGCTTATAAAATGAGTGCCTGGCACTGAGCAGGGAGGGGTTGCCAGCACTTTGGAGGACCAGCCTGCCACACACCATATACAGCAGCATGAAGTTGCGATCGGTCAGGCTGGCTGGGAGGCAGTGCGAGAGCAGGATTGGGTAGAAGGCAGCAGGAGGTCTGGATTGGGGCCGGTGGTGGGGTGGCTCGCACAGGCCGATTCTCCCTTGGCACAGCCCTAGAGACGGTCCTGCCGTGACCAATTGGAGGATTGGTGTGAAATCCACTGAAGGAAATTCAATAAGGACAGCTGCAAAGTGCTTCTCTCAGGAAGGGAAAATGAAACGGAGAGCTACCAAATGGGGAGCAGCTAGCGAGGAGATAGCAACACTGGAAAGGATCCGGGAGCTAGCATTCATTACAAATTGAACGTGAGCCAGGAATGGGAGACAGTCATTCTAGGGTGGTGTTAACAGGAGTCTTCTGTGTAAGACATGGGAGATAATTGTCCAGCTCTACTCAGCACTCTCCGCGGAGTACTGTTTCCAATTCGTGTCACACTTTAGGAAAGATTGGGGTAAACTGGAGAGAGTCCAGAGGAGAGCAACAAAAATGATGAGAGGTTTAGAATACCTGACCTGAAGAGGGGTTAAAAAACTGGGCATGTTTAGTCTTGAGAAAAGACGTCTGAAAGGGAGATCTGATAAGAGTTTTCACATCTGTTATACTGAGGACAGTGATCAATTGTTCTCCATGTCCCCCGAAAGCAGGACAAGAAGTAATGGGCTTCTGCTGCAGCGAGAGAGATTTAATTTAGATATTCGGAAAATCTATCTTACTCGAAGGCGAGCTAAGCTCTGGAACAGGTTTCCGAGGGAGGATGTGGAATCCCTGTCCCTGGCAGTTTTCAAGAACCGGTTGGACAAACACCCATCAGGGCTGGTCTAGTTTTAGGTGGTCCTGCCTCAGCATAGAGGGCAGGATGTGATGACTTCTCAAGATTTCTCCCAGCCAAACATTTCTATGATTCTTTGCTACCTCCCCACCTCATGATTTGAAACGTCGTCAGGGACAGCCCTTCCCCTTTGACTAACTTGGCACCTCCGGGTCCTTCAGAGCTACTGCTGGCCTTGCACGGAGCGCCTGGCCAACATCCAGAGGACAAGTCCCTTTGTAGAGGTAGTGTTGGCTAGTGGTTGGAGCAGATGCAGGTCTCCCAGGTTCTTTTCCTGTCTGAGCCACTGAGTTCGTTGCATGGCCTTGAGTGAGTCACAAAGCCAACACTTCCAGAGCATTCTCGGCTTCAGTCTCGGAGGGCAGGATTTCCCGTGCTCATTGGTTCAATATTGACTCCAGGGCGAAGAGCGCCCCCTTACGGATCCATCGTCGCTGGTGGCTCTGCCGCTCTCCTAGGTTATGTCTACACTTGTAAAGTTAAGTTGACCTTGTTAAGTCAACTTAACAGCAGACATAGCCATCCACACTGGCTTTGTCGACTTAATACGGTCGACTTAGCGCTATTCCCCGTCCACACTGGCTTTGCCGACTTAATCCGGTCGACTTAGCGCTGTTCCCCGTCCACACTGGCTTTGCCGACTTAATCCGGTCGACTTAGCACTATTCCCCGTCCACACTGGCTTTGCCGACTTAATCCGGTCGACTTAGCGCTATTCCCCGTCCACACTGGCTTTGCCGACTTAATCCGGTCGACTTAGCGCTATTCCCCGTCCACACTGGCTTTGCCGACTTAAGAAGTCGAGTTAAGGCTTAAGTCGACCTTCAGAGATTGTGTTATTAAGTCGACGTAAGTTGTTATTAAGGGAATGCTTAAGTCGACTAATAAAAGCCCAGTGTGGACGTAGCTTTGTGTAGGTCGACTTAAACGTTCTTAAGTTGACCTAAGTTGCCAGTGTAGACGCACCCCTATTGACCGAACCCCACGGGACACGTGAGATGATCTGACTCGGAAAACAGTCTGAGCGGGATCAGACGGCCGTGCTGCGTCACAATCACTCTGACTGCCTTGAGATTAAACTGAAGTGACTGAGCACTTTCGTCCTTTCTCCTGACGCTAACGTTGACAGAAATTAGCACCGTGTCCAGCTTGTGAATGGGGCTTGGCGCATTTTTTGTTTTGGGTGAGCAGGACAGACCTGCCATAATTCAGGTTAAAATGGAGAGCCTGCTGGACACCCATGGGGACAAAGACCTCTGGGAAAGTAAAGCATGCCGTGCAACCTTGCACCCATCATATAGGCCCCAATTGTCAAAGGGATTTAGGCCCCATTGAGTTCGGTGGGAGTTAAATACCTTAATCCCCCTAGGCCTCAGTCCGCATCTGTGAAATGGGGATAGGAATCCCTTCTGTGTATGTGTCTGTGCTTGTACAGATCAGCGGTCTCAATGAATGTACAGCACCTTGCACTACTGTCAGATGGGGCCTCTTCTATTAATTCAGTTGGACTATATAATTGGCTAACAGTGTTAACGCAACCCAGTCACTGTTTAACATTAAAGCAGTGTTAATCGAGGTCTGGGGTATGGTATATAGAGATGTCAGCGGCCTTAGTGCCACACTATTAATAATCTTTTCAACCTCTGATTAAAGATCCCGAAAAGGAAGGAAAGCATTGGAAAATGCAAAGCAAGGCTTTCATTTGTACAAGATTTCTTGCTTCTGTTCCCTTTAGCTGTTTGTTTTCCAGGAGTGGTTTTCCTTTTTGTTGTTCTTCCTCCACAAAAATCTCTTTCTTTTCGGGACCAAAAAAGGGGGGAATATATAGAATCTGAGGGCTCATCCCCTCATTATTTCATTTACAAATTAAGCCGAATAGCAGACACGCCGATTTTGAACTGTTAACTTCCGGCTCCCCATCATCTCTTTTTAACAGGCATAATTGTAACAGTCTTTGAATTCTGTCACCCCAGACTTTTTGGTTTAGGTTCATCCACTTTCTCTGACTGTTTTTTCTGCACCTATTTTTATCAGCATTTTTTAATTGTGGGTTATTGTGACATGACCTTTTCCTCACGTCTTCAGCGAAACGCATAATTGGGGTAAATGTGTAGGCTCCATTGTCACAACAGGCCTCTAGGTTTGACTGCAACGTCAGTAACGCATAAAGAAGCTGCTTGCTGGATGAGTGACAAGAGGAACATACGACGCTCGGGGGCACTCTCGTTGCCAGAGGCTGTCATGCACCTCTCGGAAGCGTCCTGGCTGATTGAGAGGCAGGTCTGCGTAACAAGTGTGGGGTTACTGAGTCCATGATGAGATCTGGTCTGTCTCGGTTCCCCCTTCTGTTCTGCTGGCTCCATAGAATGGGGCACAGAGCACGTGAACGAGAACGCACAGGCCAGAGAATTTCCCCACACTAATTCCTAGAGTAGATCTCCTAGAAAAAAACATCCAGTCTTGATTTAAAAAATGGATCCGCTGTGACCCACGGTAGCTTGCGTTTATCGGCTGTACTCGCTGTGGTATTCAGAGTCACATTCTCCATTGTTCACTCCCTTGCGTTTGCTTGTGCCATCTGTGCCTTGCAGAATAGAGATCTCCTACGTGACGTCAGAGCTGCATGCTGTTCAAGAGCTGTAAATAAGTGAGATTTTATACACACACACACTGCCTTGGTGATAGTAGTTTCTAATCGGTACTTAGCCTTGTGCAAATGCTTGGGAAACCGAAAGGGTGATGAGAAAAACTAAACCCAAAATGATCACACGCTTTCAGTGCGGATGGAAGAAGATGACAAACACCGTCAGTTCCTATGTGCTCACCTTTCCACATATCTTGTCCTTATTTTAGCAATTGACCATGCAAACAGGGTAGCTGCTTGGCGCACCGATCCATTGGCACACACCGACAAATTCTGAGAGGCTGTAGAAAAAAGGGGTCTGGGACACAGGCTGCGTCTACACTACCACGTATAGGGGGTTGGAGAAAAAAGGGATCCGGGACACAGGCTACATCTACATTACCACGTATGTGGGTCTGGAGAAA
>ML685941.1:935243-987587 GCA_007922175.1 Pelusios castaneus
GGCGGATAAAATGTGTCCCCCGCCCCTCCCCTTCTACAAGGCTGACATCATAAAAGCACCTCAGTGAGAGGTGTAAGGCTTCTGATGGCTTAGTTAGGGTGACGCAGTGTCAACAGAGAGTATTGATTTCACGGTTGAGCCCGCTCCCTGCGGGGTGTTGGGAGTGGGGAGTTCAGCAGCTGGACCCCAGTTCTCTGGGGAGAGAAGCGCCATGCAGCTTCCCCCTGGCATTGCAGAGGGGAAAACGCTGGATGGGGGGAATGGTAGGTTTGCTGGGGTGCGGGGATAGGATACAGAGAGGCCTATACACATTGGGCCAAAAGAAATCTGATGAGTTTCAAGAAGGACAAGTGCAGAGTCCTGAATTTAGGATGGAAGAATCCCACACACTGCTACAGACTGGGGACCGACTCGCCAGCCAGTAGTTCTGCAGAAAACTGGGGCTTTCAGCGGACAAGAAGCTGGACATGAGTCAACAGTGTGCCCTTATTGCCAAGAAAGCTAATGGCACATTGGGCTACATTCCTAGAAGCTGTGACACCGTCTGGATTTAGGGGACCATTTATTAATATTTCATAATTGCAATTTCCCATAGAAGCTATGCCATGTTTGGTATCAACAGAAAGGTTGTAACTTGCTAGGAATGATTACATGGTTTATGTGTAGTTGTCATATCTGTGGTAGAAGTTAGGAATATGTCTGTTATAGCTGTATTTCAATTTATGGGATTATAGGGAACTCCCCAGACTGGATGTATACACTCATTGTCTCCTTAATGGCCCATTAAGGGAACCACAGGTACAATGGACCTAGGGAGAAACCTGCTCAGTGAATCACCAGGACTGACCATGTGACTCAACTCCATTTTGATTTGCAAAAACTCCACACAGCATGGAGAAGGCCAGAGGTGATAAAAGGCAGCAGCCTCAACTCCTTTTTGTTTTGTCTCCAGTCCTCAACCAACATCCATCTCTGGAACTATTCCTCTGTGACTGGTCCAAGGACTGAGGCCCACCCAGGTGCTGGGTGTTTGCCAGAGGAACAAACCTGCACACTCCAAATTCTTCCAAGGACTTGCTTTACATGGACTCTCTATCATTTGTATGTGTGTGATTCGTTTGGCCCTTTAACATCTTTAATATTTTGTTTCTTTCCTTTTTTGTATTAAACCTTTAGTTGTAGCTACTAAAGGATTGACTGGCAGTGTGGTATTTTAGGTAAAATCCAAACCTATATTGTTCTGTGTGATGTGGCTGGCCCTTTGGGGTCAGGAGAACCTATCTCTGTAAGAGACCGTGCGGCTAGGTGAGAGCCCGAGAAGCTGAAGTGCAATAAGGGGGCTGTTTCTATTTTCTGCTTCATGGTAATCAGTGTGGGGAATGAGAAGCATGGTTCGTGGCTGATTGGGAGTCTGGTTTAAGTACCACCAGTCCGTGTTTGGAACATTTGGCTCTCATTTTTGCATATTCAGGAGGTTGTCCCAGGAGGCCCCGGTCACAGAAGCATTGCCAGCAGATCTAGGGAAGCGATTATTTCCCTCTAGTCAGCACTGGCGACACCACATTTGGAGAACGGTGTCCAGTTTTGTGCCTCCTACTACAGGAAGAATGTGGAGAAATTGGAAAGAGTCCAGCAAAGAGCAATAAAAATGATTAGGGGACATGGCTGGAGCACATGATTTATGGGGAGAGGTTGAGGGAACTGGGCATGTTTAATCTGTTGAAGAGACAAGAAAGGGGGGGATTTGGTAGCAGCCTTCAGCTACCTGAAGGGGGGTCCAGGGAGGATGGAGCCAGGCTGCTCTCAGTGGGGGCAGATGACAGAACCAGGAGGAATGGTCTCAAGTAGGAGTGGGGAAGGTCTAGGTTGGATATTAGGAAAATCTTTTTTCCCTAGGAGGGTGGTGAGCCCTGGAATGGGTTACTTAGGGAGGTGGTGGGATCTCCATCCATAGAGGCTTTTAAGGCCCGGCTTGAGAAAGCCCTGGCTGGGGTGATTTAGTTTGGCTTGGCGCTGCTTTGAGCAGGGGGTTGGACTGGATACCTCTTGGGGTCCCCTCCAACCTAATCTTCTATGATCCTGTAAAACACATCTTATGTGAAGAACTGGCTGAGGAGATATTTGAGCCATTAGTGATTGTCTTTGAAAACTCATGGAAGATGGGAAATATTTCAGAGGATTGGAAAAGGGCAAATACAGCAGCTTGCTATTAAAGGGGAAATAAGGACAGCTCAGGGAATTGCAGACCAGCCAGTTTAACTTCGGTACCCAGAAAGATAATAGAGCAAATAATCAAACAATCCGTTTGTAAACACATAGACAATAATAAGGTGATAAGTTACGGTCAACATGGATTTGTCAAGAGCAAATCATGTCAAAGCAAGCTAGTATCCTTCACTGGCAGGGTGACAAGCCCCATGGAGAAAGGAGATGGAGTAGATGTGCTGTATCTCAACTTATTGGGGTATTTTATTCTGTTTCGCATGTTTCTCATAAGCAAACTAGGGAAATCCAACCTAGGCCAGTGGTTTTCAAATTTTTTTCATTTGTGGACTCCTAAATATTTCTATTGGAGGTGCAGAACTGTTCGGAAATCTTAGACACAGTCTGCGGACCTCTGGTTGAAAGCCACTGGCTTAGAAAAACCTGCTAGAAGGGGGAGGGGGGTGTACTAATGGTTGGAAAAGTGTAGTCAGCGAGTAATTATGAGTCAAGCTGGAAGAGCGTATTGAATGGGTTCCCCCAGAGATCTGTCCTGCGTCTGTTCTATTCAATAGCTCCTTAAATGATTTGGACAGTGGCTTCGAGAGTATGCTTATGAAGTCTGCAGAAAAGGCTAGGCTGGGAGAGGTTGTATGCGCTTGGGAGGACAGGATTAGCATACAGGATGATCTTGACCAACTGGAGAAATGGTCTGAAACAAATAGGATGAAATTCAATAAGGACAAATGCCAAGTCCAGCACTTAGGAAGTAATAATCCATTGCACAAATATGAAGTGGGAAATAACTGCCTAGGAAGGCGTTCTGCAGCATAGGATCTGGGGGTTATAGTGAATTACAAAGTAAATAGAGTGAACAATGTGATATTGTTGCGAAAAAAGCAAACATCATTCCGGGTTGTAATCAGTAGGCGTGTTGAAAACAAGATGTGAGAAGTGATTCTTCCTCTCTACGCGGTGTTGATTAGGCCTCCGCTGGAAAAGTGTGGCTGGTGTGGGGCCCCACGCTTCGGGAAAGATATTGCTAGGTTGGTGAAAGTCCGGAGGAGAGCATCAAATTGATGAAAGGTCTAGAAAACATGACCTCTGAGGGAAGAGTGAAAAAACTCGGTTTGTTTAGTCTGGGGAAGAGAAGACAGACAGGGGAGATAACAGCAGTTTTCAAGCACGTAAATGTTTGTATAAAGAAGAGCATGATAAATTGTTCTCCTTCACCACTGAGGACAGGACAAGAAGTAATCGGTTTCAACTTCAGCGAGAGAGATTTCAGTTAGACTTTGGGAAGTTAGGTTGGACATTCCTAACAGCTGGTGTAGTCAAGTTTTGGTGCAAGCTGTGTGGGGAGGTTGTGAAATCTCGGCCACTGCAGCTTTTTAAGAACAGGATAAAGACCGGTGCTTTTTTTGTGTTTAAAAAAAAAGAAAGAAAAAAGTGCTGGTACTCATCTCTTGATAGCAAATTTAAAAAATGCCTCTCCCACCCCTCTACTTCCAGTGGTGCACTCCTTTTCCCAGCTGACCCCGCACCCCAGCTGGCCAGTGGGGCCAGCAAGAAAAGTGCCAGTACTCTGTACCCCTGCAAATCGTCACCAAAAAAGCACTGATAAAGACACACAGGTCAGAGACGGTCTAGGTCATACTGAATCCTGCCTTAGCACAGAGTAGATGGCTTCTTGGGCTCCCTTCCGTCCCACTGGTTTGTGATCCTATGTGCACGCACAAAGTCCACTGCTATTGAACTAAAGGGAAGCTGAAATCACCCCATAATCACGGCACTCCAGCAGCTGGTGATTTAAGAAAAGCAGCCAGAGCTACACGACTCTACCATGCTGCAGGTCCAGAGGGTCAAGGGCCTGTTTGTGCTTCATATGTCTGTGACACCTGGAAGCGGGGCCACGGTGGAGGATGCTCCCGGGAGGAACGCTGGCCAAAACTGACACCCGCAGTTGGTGGGGTCTGGCGTAGGGGGTGGCTGGTTTGGGGGAGAATTCCCAGCCTTTGTGACCATGTTAGTGCGATGGGACGTGGCGGAGGTAGCTGCTCGGATCGGTATAGATGAGACACAGTGGAGCCTTCTGCCATTCGCTAGGTCATGGGGCGAGGAACCTGTGTGAACCCATCACCACGGGCCGTTTCCTCCTAATGTGCCAAGACCCTCTTCATTATTGTAGGATTGTCCGTCCTGGTAAAACACACTGGTTTGTTATTGTAGGGTTGTCCGTCTGTCTGTCCTGGTATAACACACTGGTTTGTTATTGTAGGATTGTCCGTCTGTCCGTCCTGGTATAACACACTGGTTTGCTGTTGTAGGGCTGCTAATGAGGGCCGGGGCTGTGTATGTGGATGGCTGGTTTGCTCTTCTCGGATTGTGGATTCATGTGGATTCAGACAATGGATTCTCTGCAGAGGGCTGCTCCCATCCGTTGTTATTGCAGGGTGACGCTATGCGCCTTGCTGCCCTTTAAACAGCGGCTTTACACACAGAGGAGTAAGGAAAAAATTGGAGTTCCATCACGGGGCCTCACCAGCTGGGAGGGGGCCCTTTTAAAGCATCTCTTTTGTTCCCCAGTTAGAAATGCTTTTGTCTCCTCCACAATGGAGCCATGCAGGCATTTCCCCCTCCCAGTCGATTATTTCTAATTCATGAGTAATCAGCCGTTGACAGATGTGCCGGGAGACGAACGCTGCTGGAGATGCGGGTGCTCCTTGCTCTGGGGTTGCCAGGTTTTTCAGGTCTGGAGGCTGTGTAACACGCTCTCAGGAAGCCGGCTGTCAACAAGTCATCAGTGGCATTTGAAAGAGACCATGACCCAAGCGCTGAGTGCTTTGGAAAGTTACGAGGTAAATCCTGGAGTAACTAGCTGGTAAGAACTGCCTGGGTGGCAGCCACATCTACCCATCTCCATCCCTGGAAAGCAGTGCCCAATATGGAATATAGGGAGCTCTAGTCCCCCTGACTCTGTGACTGGGGAGTAAAGTACTGGCTAAGCGCTGCGGAATCTGCTTCGAGGGCCCCACTGGCAGCTGTCTGGGGCTGCAGGCCCCAGGCTCCCCATCAGTTCCAGCCATGCCAAGGGCTGTGGGCCCCCCCCGCCATGCCAGCTGGGCTGTGAGCCCTGGACCTCCGTCAGCCTTGGATCCTGTGCCACCCCAGTGCCAGCCAGGTCGGGCCGCCTCGTCCCCCTGGCTGGGCAACACCATGGTGGGGTGAGGCCACAAGGGGGGGCAGCCCCCTTGATCCAGCCCTGGGGTTGGCCCTGGAGAGAAAACAGGCCTGAGAGGTATCAATGTCCTGTCCTTCTCTGAAGAGACCTTCTCCCAGGGGCCATGGGGAATCAGGCACTCCAGGGAGGTGGGCTGAGACTCTGGAAGTGTCAGGGACCCGAGTTCAAGAGGTCTGGTTTCAAAGCAGTCACTGTTGGGGCTGGAAAAGGGAGGTGCTCTTGGGCAAAGGGTGGTCTCGTAGTCTGGGCAGGTGAACTGGGGGTTTGAGTTCAAGTCCTGCAGTTTTGGCCGTGGGCAGGAAACTCCATCTCTCCGTGCCTCTGTTTCCCCTCTGTATAACAGCTATGGGGAGTCTCCCCGCCGCTCTCCTTCATTGTAGATGGCGGATTCTTCAGGGCAGGGACTGTCTCTCTGGGTGTGTACAGCTCCCAGCACAATGCAGATGGGTTGCTGTAGTACAAATAATAGCCAATATACTGCAGTGTTTCCCAGGGCACGGTTGGAAATATAACAGGAACAAACTCGCCTGGCGTGTGTCCCATGGCTGATACCAGATGGAACCCTTAACCTTTCCCGCACGTCTGATGTTAGACCTAGCAATGATTGTGGGCAGGGGAGGGCGGGGGGGGGGGGGGGCAGGGAGTTGGCAATCAATCCTATTGGTCTGCTCTTGAAATGTGTTTACCACTCATGAAACAACATCCTCTCCCTCCCCTTGTGAAACCACTTCAGACCCCCGTTCCCACAAACACCCCGCAGTCCTTTACAGTTTCTTCCTTCTCTGCAACTCATTAGCAGCCCGTGTTCTTCCAAGGAGAGCGTGATGTTCTGGGCAACGGGAAATCCTTGAAGGAGATGGCCGGCTTCCATGACACCATTTGTCCTCCTCCACAATAGTACATCAACAGGAAGAGGCCTTGACTTGGGCTTCTTTTTATCAGCCCAACCGACGTTCAACGAAAGCGCTTGGTGGCTGGAGAGGGGGCTCGCTCAAGGGCGGGGGTGGGAAGTTATCTGATAGCAGGCGCCGGCTGTCATTTTCCTCTTGGACCATGGCCACCAAGGGATAGACGCACGTGCCTTTCTCAGGTAGATGCTGATAGGAGAGGAACAGAGGGACGCAGTCCAGCCAGCCCGGTCTCTGGAGGGGAGTGTGGTCTAGTGAGCACACACTCTTCTGCCTATTCCCCACCCTCAGGCTTGACTTCTTCTTCCATCTAACCTTTCTCAGACCCATCTCTTCTCCACCCCAGCTCCTTGGCTCTGTTCTATTCTCCTGGCCTAGCTGATCCAAGTCTCCGCTGCTCAGTCTTCTCAACCAAGTCCCAGTCTCTTTGTCCAGCCAGTTCCCATTTCTTTCAACTCCCCCTGCTTCCAGTCCTCAACTCATTGTCCCAATTTACCGTTGTCCCTCCTCCCTGGTCTTCATCCTTCACATTGCCTCCTGGAGAGACAGTTTCACTGCCCAGCTGCACCCTGGCTCATAGCAGCCAGCAGCAGCAATTAAAGGGAAGGTCCGACTTCACCGCCATCCCCTTATCTATAGAGTGCTCACTCATGGTGAAGACGGTGAATGTGCAGTCTGGCCTGCCCTAGTTGCTGTGAGAGAGGGGTTCAAGCTTGCTCGAGGAGAATTTTGCTGCTGACGTCAGACGTTGCTACTGAGCATGTGCAAACTGCAGTTTTCCAGAGGTTTATAACTTGGCCAGATGCAGGTGGATTTCCCCCGAGCAGGCAAAAGGCACAACCCAGATATCGAAGCCGACCGCTTGCCAGATTTCATCCCCGCTGCTCCAATGTGGAGGGACCGCAGAGCTGTTCAAAGAAAAGGTCACCAGAATTGGAAAAATGACTTATTTTTCCTTAGTTTCATTTTCTATTTTGGATGAAATCCCCCTCCTCCCCCTCAAAAAGTCAGTCTGAGGTAGATGCCATTTCAGCCCAAAGGGTGAAAGTGTGGCAAAGTCATAGCCAACTGTAAACAGGGTCTTATAATGAGAACTGTCAGGCAACCTTAAAAATAGGCGGAGCTACCAGCCTCACTGGTAACGATGATTGATTATGTGGGGTTGAGCGACTGGATGTTTCTGTGTTGGAGCCAATGCAGCTTGCTAGTGCTGTGATTGTATTACATCCTCAACAGCATCAGCACCCCCTGAAATTACCTTTATTAAGTTGACTTAAGCCAGTGGAGACGGGGATTAGCGCCTTGGTGGAGCTTATTAAATCGACTTAAAACTTGAAAAGTTAAGTCGACTTTTGTTAAGTCAACTTAATAAGGTCCACTTTAAGTCGACTTAAAGTGGACCGTATTAAGTCGACTTCATAAAGTCGACCTAACTTTTCAAGTGTAGACATAGCCTGAAAGACTTGTCCAAGAATGTATATAAAGTTTGTGGCAATGCAGGGAACTGTCACCTTCCACATCCTAAGTGAGCAAGAAAATGATCAGGACTAGCTGGCTTTCTGGTTTGTCCTGCAGCGACACATCTGGTTCTCCAGTAACTAGACGAAGCTCCTGGGCTTAGTTCTGAATCCCCAGTTTGTTTATTGAAACAGAACGTGAAGGGAAGTGACGCCAGTAGACAAAAATTCCCCAGGAGAGTTTGCTTCCCATTGATGATCTATAAAAATGATGTAATTAAGCAAGATCCCTCGGGCTACAGGCTGTTGCAACCTGGTTTTATGGAACCCGGTTTATTGCAAATAGGAGTGCTGCTGTTCATATAGGATGAGGAAGAGACTGTGAAACAAGTGGACTATCTGGGCTCTGTCTGGAAGGTCCTCGGCACCTGAGGTGGGAATACGAACTTGCCAGGTTTGAAGGTGTGGATTGGCTGCCCCTGTCCCCAGCTTGGACCTGAAAGCCAGAAGGGGAGCGAGAAGGTTGGCATAGATGTGAGAGAAGAGTGAAGAGGGTTTGATAGCAGGCTTCAACTACCTGAAAGGGGTCCAGAGAGGATGGAGCCAGGCTGTTCTCAGCGGTGGCAGAAGACAGAAGAAGGAGCAATGGTCTCAAGTTGCAGTGGGGAAGGTCAAGGTTGGATATTAGGAGGAACTTTTTCACGAGGAGGGAGGTGAAGCACTGGGATGGATCACCAGGGAGGGGGTAAAGGTTTTTAAGGCCTGGCTTGACAAAGTCTAGCTGGGTTGGCCTTTCTTGCAGGGGCTGGGCTAGAGACCTCGTGAGGTCCCTTCCAACCCTCATCTTCTGGAATTCTGTGCCAGTCCAGAGGAAGAAGTGACTGGGACGGGGGGTGGGCAGGAGAAGCAAACCAGCTATGGGAAGGGGAGAGACTGAGGAATCTTTCCATGGTCTTTGTGTTTCTGTGGCCTGGGCAGGAAATCCAGCCACTGTGGGCAATAGAAATATGCCTGTGCCTTGACACCACTGGAGCTACAGGGCCGGCTCCTAGGAGAAGGAAGCCCAGTTCCTCTGCTTTTGCGCAAAGAAAATTCCCAGGGAAATTGGTGAGCCAGGCCACAAAAGCAGGACGCCCAGCTCTGGCAGCTGATTGGTGCAGTGATCTGGTCTCCAGGGCCTGTTTCAGCGTGTTGGAGCCAGGTTCAAATCTCCAAAGTCAGCCATCTGGCTCCACCTTGGGAGTCGCTTCCCCCAGGAGCCTGCTCAGGGGGGTGGAGGGAGGTGGCTGGCACTGACCGAGGGGCTGATGGTCCTGTCCTGTGGCTTCTAGCAAGTCTGTGGCCAGATGGGCTCAGACTACGGCTCATGTGTGCACACAGCGGGGTCAGTGACCACGTTAGTTAGTGGCAGAGACCGGCTCCCGGTGCTGCCCTGTAATCGGTTTCTGCTGCTGACTCTTTGCCGTGCGGCTAGGAGACCCTAATGTCCTCCTTCCTCCCCTCTGCCCTTGTGCTTGAGCCAGAGACCATTGCTCCATGTGGGACTCTGGGATAGTGCTCTGGATTTTCCCAGCATGCACCCGTACGGTCATGGTGCATGCAGATGGTCCAGCTCCGCTGCGGGGATAGGAAAGGGGCGGAGGGGAGGCAGACACGACCGTGGTGCTTCTCACTGGGGATGGCGACAGTGCCTCGGACCGCTGGCAAGTCCTGCCTCGAAGCTGCAGTGAGGGGAAAGTCACTTCTCCCCATCTCTGAGCCACGGCTGGGCAACCATCTGCCCCGCGAGGGTTAAAGAACTCACTGCCCTGGAGCGCACATCTGAGTATATTGGACTGGGCGAGTCTTTAGACAGGAACAAAGACAATACAGAACAAAGCAATGCAGTCAGAGTCCTGGGCTGGGGTGGGGGAGGATGCCCATGTGGGCCCCTGATGCTCTGTGCAGCCTTGGGCAAATCAGTGCTCTGTGCCTCAGTTTCCCCACATGTAATATGGAGATGGGTATGCTGGCTGGCCGGCTCATAGGCTTGGAGAGCCTCGGAAGGCAGGTCCATATAGCGCAAGGGCCTGGCGTTGGCCTGGTATCAGAACCAGCATTATGGGCTGGGTAAATGCTAAGTAGCATCACTCCTTCCCTCCCAGTTCCTCCCCCGGCTGGCTGCTAGCTACGCCTCTCTGGGACTCAGCAGCAGGTAAATCCCCTGAGTGGATTTAAGATCCTGTCTGGAATGGAGTCTGGTCTGGTGGGGGGTGGGGGCGGGATGCTGAGATCAGCTTGACCCCACCCTCCACAGTTGTGTTGGGTGGGAACCCCATCTGTGGGGCTTAGGACAGCACTGGGGCACTCCCTCAAGCAGGCTTCAGAGCAGGGCCTCAGTTTCCCCTGCCCAGCGTTGACTTCTCTTGTATCAGCCCCTGAGTTCCTGACACTCTGCTGCCTGCCCAGGGAGCCGACAAATAGGTTGGACATGCAGCCCTTTCTGGCCAGGCCCAGGAGAGGATGGGTCCCAGTTCCTGCTTGCTCTCTAGTTTCCTTTCCCGGCAGAGTCTGTGCTCAGCGCAGGACGTTCTCTAGGGATCAGGCAAATGTAAACCCTTGGGAGCCTGGATGTGCACCCAAGTGTGTTATTGCTGGGTTACTCCAGAACACCAGGATGTGGGCACTTGTTTGTTATTGTAGGACTGCTCAAGAGTGCTGCTTTATTTACGCAGATTTATTGTTGTAGGATCCTGTGTGTGGACTAGTTATTAGCAGAAGGGTGCTCATGAGCAGTGGGGGGCTCACAGAGGTTTGTTATTGTAGGGTTGTTCGTGAGCTTTGGGCTGGCTGCACTGGTTTGTTATTGTAGGGTCTCTTGGGAGCTCTGGGTTGTCTGTACTGGTTTGTTATTGTAGGGTCTCTTGGGAGCTCTGGGTTGTCTGTACTGTTTTGTTATTGTAGGGTCTCTTGGGAGCTCTGGGCTGTCTGTACTGATTTGCTGTTGCAGATGACGTGGTCTAGGGGAGCAGACAGACACAAGGAAATGACAGACCCCGGTACATTCCAAGCATGCCATTGCCTCGATCTCTCTTTCCGCAGAGCTGTAACCGAGTCTGGCTGCGGGGAAAGGCAGGTGGAGAAGGGCCAAGTGGTGCCTTAGCTTCGGGGGTGAATCACAGCTTGGGTCTATTTTTAGCACTGCTCTGGATTGTTCCCCAGAGGTGTAAAAGGAGCACCCCAACGCTCTGGAGACTAGCCTGCCAGCCCTCCCCTGGCTGAGGCAGGTCCTCAGCAGGTAGCTGCATGGCGAGGGAAGCCCCTTTGGCTTCTAGAGCGTGGTGGAGTGTTTTCTCTCCCACGCCCGGCCACAACCATCCCGGGGACAGGTCCATTCCTCTTCTCAGCATGACAGGTCCCAGAGGCCCACCCAGAGATTGGCGCCCCGCTGTACAAACACACGCTGAGAGTCGATCCTAGCCCTGACCTAGCCTAATTGACAGGACAGACACAGGGTGGGGCAGGGAGGGAACCGAGGCCCGGGGTCTGCCCAAGATCATCCAGAAGAACCCAGGTCCTTTGATGCCTGCTGCACTTGAATATGTTGTCCCACTTCTGACTAGACACAGCTCTTCTTCCTTCCCCCCCTTCCCTCCGGGGGCTCCACCGGGCAGACGGGGCCGGAGTCTCTGCAACTATACGTTGGCCCAACTCCATTGACCTCAGTGGAGTTTTACACATTTGCAAGAGATGAGAATCCAGCCTGTCGCTTCTCAAGACCAGCTCTCTCTCTTCTCTCCCTCCCCTCCCCATTGGCACAGACCTGCCACGGTCACATCCTGCAGGGTGCATTCCCCTGAACCACAGCCTTCACCAGACATGTCCATTCCTTCCCCTGGAAAACAGGCGCCCCGCCACTGCCCGGTTTCCCCCAAGCGAGGATCTGCAGCCAGGACAGGATGAAGTTAGTTCGAAGGGGTTCATCCGAGGGCAAATTACTCTTGATTTCACTCTGGGCAGCTCCAGGGTGCCCCTTGCTCTGCCCAGCCTCTCATCTTGCTCTGGAAGTCGCTTCTTCCTGCCGTACGGACCCCAGGCCAGACACACTTCGCTCCCTGGGATCAGTACAGCTGCACCAGCACGCGAGTCCAGGTGTCGCTACTAAAAAGTGCAGTGGAGACGTTCAGGCACGAATTGGAGCCTTTGCTTCAAGTGCAGACCAAGTTTTAGCCCTGGTCCGGTATCCCAAACTCTGTGACTCCTTGCTGTGCGCTTTTTATTGCAGCGTGGAAGTCCCCTGTAAGGCCGTGTAACTAGATCTGCAGAGACAGAACACTGGAGGGGGGCAGGTTGCCGGGCCATCAATAACTTTTGGGGCTCATTCTTTGCCGCTGACATTTGGATCTCTCACAGACTGCAGTCACATGTGACCAGAGGGTCATTACACATGTGTGCCCAGATCAGTACAAAAGAAGATGACGGCGACTCAGATAAATATGAATAAGGCCCTCTGGCTACTCTGGGAAGTGGCCTTGTTTTGTGTAAGGCAAAAGGGAATCCCCGGACACACTGATTCCTCCAACTGGGGGGGAAAAAACCCCGCTTGACAAATGAAAGCAAACAGATTCCATTAAAGGGAGCGCAAATGGGCAGCTCCTAAATGGAAAAGCAAACACAAGCCCATCTCAGGAGAAGCCGTGGTAATTTCATTTCCAACCTCATCACTTTCCTCCTGTCGGTTTCCAGGAAACAGTGGCTGTGATGCTAATGGAGTGGCTGTTGGAAGTTTCCCACTCCGCTCACGCTCTTTACCCTGCCGCCTTTCAATGTGATTTTTAATGCTGGTGCATCTCCCCTGGAGATGGGGAATCCTGTAGCCAGAACAAGGCTGGTTTATGCTTCTTTCTCCACTCGTGTGCCTCTGTACCGACCCAGAGGGATTGACTGTGCAGGAGAGATGGGAGTGGGCCCAATTCTTTTCCCGCGTGGAAAGCAGAAGTGATGGCTGTGGAGAGGGAAACTGGGGTGCAAGGAAACTCAAGGAGGGGAGCAGCATGTGGGGAGGAATCAAAGGAAACTGATGTCCATTGAGCTTTGGGTGGAGGTGGCCAACTCGTAATGTAAGATCAGACTTCTAGGAGCAAAGAATGGAGGCCGTGCTTGCAGGGCGGGGAAGCAGAGACTTTGAAAAGGAGTTGTGGTGGATAATCACTGGAACATGAGCACCCAATGGCAATCCTGCCTTATCATGCTAGATTTACAGATCTAAATCTGTTGTGCTTAAGGAGAAGGTTAAGAGGTGACTCGATCACTGTCTAGAAGGACCTACGTGGGGAAATTTGATCACGGGCTCCTCGATCTAGCAGAGAACAGTCTAACACGAGCCAACGGCTGGACGTTGCAGCTGGACAAATTCAGACTGGAAATCAGTGTACATTTTTAGCAGTAATTAACGGGTGGATTTATTTACCAAGGGTCACGGTGGATCCCCCATTGCTGGCAAGGTTTAGATCAAGACTGGATGTAAAAGATCTGCCCTTGTTCAATTACAGCTGTTAGACTTGGAGAAGCAATTAATGCCGGGAATCCCTATGGGCTGTGTGTAGGTCAGATCAGAATGCCCAAGCCAGGATCTGGCCTAATACATCTGTCTGCACTTCGAATGCACCACTGTAGTGCTTCATGGTAGACGCTCCACTGACCTAATTTTCTAGTGCAAATCAGGCCTGACTGTCTACATATTTAGGCACGGAGGCAGCTCCCATCACCACAGTATCTGAAGCCAGATCCACTGAGGTATTTAGGCTCACTAATACCTAGCATCCACTGGCAGCAAAGGGAGTTAAACATCTTTGTGGACAGTGCCTGCGTGTCTGGGGAGATCTGCCCCATTTCACCCCCCCTCGTTTCCAGGGCAGCTGAACAGCTTGCAGTGCCGGGGCTTGAAGCATGTTTTTTGTGGGCCAGAATCTCCCAGCTTTAATAGCACAGTGCCATTGACGTCAGGTATGGCAAATTCGATTCTCACCTACTGAAATCGACCAGGTTGCTCAGAGTGGTTTGGCTCACAAAGGTCTGTTTCTGATCTCCCTTGCCCTTCTTTCCCGCTGCTCTGAGAGGAGAATCGGACCCATGGGCTGTACCAGGGTAGCGCATCGGTCCAGGCACTGTTTCCATTTCAGCGCACTTCGCTGAGTGTAGCCGTTTCTGGGCCGGTGTGGCGCTGACAGGGAAAGGAACCTCCTGCTTTAGCACGTCCCTGCTGGTGTGTCGTCTTGCACGTCAGGCTACAGGGCGCCTGGAGGAGGACCAAGGGTTTCTAGTCATGCCACAGAGGTAATTTTTCATGGCCGAGACTGCAGCAACGATCAGGCATCACTCAAAGCCCGGCGTAGACTGAAAAGAGGAAGGCACAAGGGCGCGTGCTGTGTGCGCCCCGTAGATCGCATTTCCTCGGGCACCTGTCGGGAGTTCTAGTTTCTGTAAAGGGGAAGGGTGAGCCAAGAATCTATGACACACAGAAGAGAAGTTCTGTTTCCAGCCAGCAGGGGGTAGTGGCTCACTTGCTCACTCCTCTACTTCCTGGTTCTGCTGCTGGGCGGCACTCTGCGCCTCGGTTTCCCCACCTGTGACAATGAGCGTCAGAATCCTGCTCTTTGCAAAGCGCTTTGAGATCCAGGGATGGAAAACCCCGGGTACTATTATTACGGACAGCACAGGACATTCTTCAGTGGCCAGTGATTTTTAGAACACCAGCCCCTAGTCTTTGCTCTCCAGGTGTATACGATGCACCCAAAAAATGCATCCGTCCGCTGAAGCACTTGGCTCCCTATCCACACGCCGGACCCATTTAAAAGGACCTCAACTTCCTTTTCAGTTCCTCCCCTCCCCAAACAGTGCCAGCTCCGACAGCTTCCCTTTCTGCCGTCCATCTCGTCTCCAACTTTTAATCTAGTTTGTAACCCAATTTGGGGCCTGCTGCTTAACTGTGTCACCGGCTTAAGCCGCACGTTTCTTATCTCCTCAGCAAAGCGTCGTCGTCTTAATAACGGCTTCCTCCAAGCTGAATATGTGGCTGGATTACCTGCTGGCTACAATGCGACTGTCCTGGGCTCTGACAGAAGCATAAATGACTGGAGATTGGAGCTGGCGGCATTAGATCTCGGCGCTTCTTTGAGCAATTCTGTCTCTAAGCTGGTAAATCCATCCAGCCTGCTTTATTATCCCCTGCTTAGCTAGATAGGAACCCTCCTCTTAGAATAATGATTGGGGATGGGAGATGAGGTACTGAGAAAATCACACGCTGCACATTGACAGCTCAGTTGGCCACGGCCTCCTTTGTGCTTCCCAAATTGATGGTAAGCCACTGCCGTGGGAAATGGATGAGGGCTCGAGATCATAGAGTCATAGAAACTGGAAGGGACCATGAGTTTCCCACACTCATGGCAGGACCAAATCCCCTCTTAAACCATCCCTGAAAGGTGCTTGTCTGACCCCGTGTCCTTTGTCTGTCTGCTCTCTCTGAGCCTCGCTCGACGGCACCATCCTTTGCCCTTGCCAACGTGCCTTCTGTGGGCCAAGTGCCCACCCAGCTGGTGTAGATCAGCTTAGCTCATGGGAGCGGCCCTGATTTACACCATCTGTGGATTTGAGCTGATGCCCTCCCAAACCCGGGGCTCTTCAGAGGTGATCCCTGTGAATCGCCAGCGGGTGCTTGGGATTTGGGGTCCAGGATCTTTATCTTCTGTCGACGGAAGGGGTTTTGCTGTCAATGCAGTTAATCCATCTCTCTGAAAGGCAGAAGCTGCCCACCTCTACCAGGTTTAGGCTGATCTCACTACAGCACTCGGAGTGACTTGCGTCAGAGTTACGTCAATCTTAATTTTTAGCGCAGCCCAGGGCTCTGTTGCTCGGCCCTGACTACCCGGCCGGGAAAGCAGCATTCTGGCCCTTCCGTGGCTCAGTTCGAACGTGAGTGTCTTGGAGCGAGAGATTTCGTACGCTCTGGATGGCCTCCTGCAGCTGAGAGGTGGCAGATGTCGGGGGCCTGCATGTCAGTGTCTCATTGGAGAAGGAATCAGTGAAGCAAGATATGATGGGTATCGAAAGAGTCCGTGGGGGGAAGTGCTATGTTTGATTTACATGTAGGCACTCGGATATTACATATTAGTACCTAGAGAGTGTCCGAACATCCTCCGTGTTTACATCAGGGGTTCACATCAACTGACCCCCCACTTAAACAAGCCGCCCCTCAAGGAGACGCTCAAGCCATTTGCTCCCTGATGTTTCTTTCCACCCTTTGATCCCCCACCCTCCCATGCACCTCGTCAGCATCCAGCACCGGCGTGCCGAGGAAGAGAGCTTCCCGAGAGGGAACAGGCCAGGCAGGGATTTACATGTGTCATACACGTTCAAATAAGCCCGGGGAGGGCAGAACTGATAGAGCGACAATCGATCGCCCCATCTCTTGGGACACAGCCCTGGGCTTCGTGAGACCTGGCCCAGGCAGATGGGATGGCTTGATCTTTTTAGAACCACGTGAATCACCTGAAGCGGGCGAGGACGGTGAGCTGGGCAAATAACAGGGTGTGTTTTATTTGGTTTACCATGGGTGGCGAGCGCACAGGGGCTCTGGGCCCTTGAGCACTCACGTGCAACCTGTGAGGAAGCCTGGTCTTGACTTTAACGGGCTGGGCGGTCAGGCTGGGGCCTGGGTATCCCTGGGACAAGGCAGGGACACCCACCGTCTGTCTACACTAGCAATTTAGATCGACTTAAGGAAGCTTAAGCCAACCGAAATAAAGCCACGTCCACACCTGACTTTCATTAAGTCGACCTAATAACTACCTGTCTTTAGGTCGACTTCCCACCTAAGTCGATTCGTTAAATTGATCTAAAGCTGGTGTGGCCGCCCTAAGTCGACTTAATTACAAACGTCGACCTAGGGCTGGGGACAAGGGAGCCGCGGTTCTCCGCTGTGTCTACACTTGAAAAGTTAAGTTCACTTGTTAGGTCGACTCAGCAAGGTCGACTTAACTTTTCAAGTGTAGACACACCCCAATATCCTAGAGAGGCTACATGAAGGCGCAGAAAGGGGGGCCAGTGGAGAAGGCGCCGAGCTGGGAGTCGGAAGACTTGGGTGTGCGTCTTGGCTCTGCCACTTGGTCAAATTACTTTCCTGCTCTGTGCCTCAGTTTCTCTGTATCTATTTAGAACTCAGGCTCCATGCCTCCGTTTCCCTGCATCTGTTTAGAACACGTGTTCTCTCTTTTGTGAGGAGTTAATGCAGTGGAACAGGGCAGACATCTCAGTGCTTCCGAAATAACCACAGCAGCGGTGATGTGCTCAGACTCAGCCTGTAGGAATGAGAAAGGCAGGCAGGAGACTTTGCAGAAGCTGTCATTCAGGGGTAGCACCTACTCATTCCGCCTCGACGGCCCCGAGCACTGACGCCATTGGGTTGGGAATCATGGGCTGAGAACTCCCAAACTCGCTGCATGGAGAGGGCTCGTTTTCCCACTGGTATCACACACTCTCGTCACATGCAGGAGGCAAAGAGAGAAGGCTGCAGCAACTGCACAAGCCCTGCCCAATGTTTTGGTCTCCAGCCAGGGGCATCCGGCGCATTGTAAATCAGCCTCCATTTATAGCCGCTCTCTTTGCGGAGGATGGAATTGGGAATGGCCCCGCCCTGGTGGAGATGGGCCGGGCGCCCTCTGAGGACTCATTTAGCTCTTGATTCTCTGCTCTCAAACCACTTAACAGGCGCAGCTCTGGGAAGCACGGGAGACCTGAAACCATCAGGGGATGGAGGCTTTTAAAACATAAGGCACTTAGCCCTTCCCCACCCCGGCCATTTTTAACATACCCATTTCTAGCCCTCCCTGCCCCCAAGTATGCACCTTTTATCCCTCACAGCTGACCCCCTTGCTGCATGACCCACAGAGCCCAGAGCTCAGTACAGGCCCTCTGCAGAGCCAGTCCTGTAAGAAAAGCAGCCTCGGGCGAGATCAAAGCCCCCGGTGTAACCCTGTCCTTCTTTTGGAACGCAGGGTGCTGTTCACCCTGGCCATCCAACCAGCCTCACATGGGACAGGTCAGCAGGGATCCCCTCTCCCAACTCCACTGCCCTAAGTCTCCCGTCGGGCAAAAATTCAAAGGAAGAACCCATTTCTAGAAGGGATGAGGGAATTTCTGGCTGCAATAGGAAGACCCCCCAGAAGTAAGCTCAACCCTCTAATCCAGGAGCCACCAGTCCCAAAGACAAGGAATTCTAACTCCCACTCTCAGACGTATTGCAGCTCCTACCTTCCTGTGAAATCAGGGGAGCCTAAACATCTCTGAGAATGTGGGCAGTGCCTAAGAGCTCCGCATTTCCTGCCTGCCGCCTCATTGCACTCACCTGGTTTGGAGCTGGCTTGCCCAGCATGCTCATCCGGAAGCTGGCCCTTTAAATCTAGGTGAGACAGCTGGCTGCAGCCCTCCAAGGGCCATTTTTTTGCTTCAGGCTGCTGTTTACTGCACATCCTCCGTCACCACCACAGCATACGTGAGTCTTGATTTCCTTTCCTGCTCTTTTCTCCTACTGCTGCTATGCTGGTGAACATGCGCCATTGCATTGCCCCTGGAGGCTGGGTTGGCTGTGGGCAGTGCTGTACGCCATACGGGAGGAGTGGGCAATATCTACACTGTCTTGGATGTCTGGTGTGGCAACTGGGGGCTGTAGCCGTTGCCCCCTGACATCCTGCTTGTCACAGCTAAGACACTCTGGAGGCTGGGCTGGAGGCACCCTCAGCAAGTTTGAGGGTGACACTAAGCTGGGGGGCGTGGTGGATACAATGGAGGGCAGGAATACGATAGAGCGTGACCTAGGCAAATTGGAGGATTGGGCCAAAAGAAATCTGAGGAGGTTCAACAAGGACAAGTGCAGAGTCCATCTTAGGAGGGAGGAATCCCAGGCACTGAGACGGAGCGGGGGGCAGCAGGTCTGCAGGAAAGGAGCTGGGGGTGACAGTGGACAAGAGGCTGGACAGGAGTCGGCCGTGTGCCCTCATTGCCAAGATGGCTATTGGCATATTGGGCTGCATCAGAAGGAGTGTTGCCAGCAGATGGAGGGAAGTGAATATTCCCCTCTATTCGGCACTGGGGAGGCCACATCTGGAATATGGCGTCCAGTTTTGGGCCGCTCACTACAGGAAGGATGGGGACAAATTGGAGAGTCCAGTGGAGGGCAATGGACATGGTTAGAGGGCTGGAGCACGCGACGTATGAGGAGAGGCTGAGGGAACTGGGCTTGTTCAGTCTGCAGAAGAGAAGAGCGAGGGGGGATTTGATAGCAGCCTTTAACTACCTGAAGGGGGGTCCAGGGAGGATGGAGCCAGGCTGTTCTCAGAGATGGCGGATGGCAGAACAAGGAGCAATTGTCTTGAGTTGCAGTCAGGGAAGGTCGAATATTAGGAAGAACTTTTTCCCTAGGATGGTGGGGAAGCACTGGAATGGGTTACCTGGGGATGTGGGGGAATTTCCACCCTTAGAGGTTTTCAAGGCCTGGCTTGGAGCAACAGAATTGATTTGTTTAGTTTGGTGAGGGGAGGGGAGAATTCCAGCTTCTCGGCACGATCGTAGTTACCCTTTAAATCATACAGGAGCAAAGACAGATCATGTGCATTAGTGAGATGTGTGGGTCGATAAATCGTACGATCTCTCCCTCATGGAATAGAGAGGGAAAAAGCAGCTCTGGCATTTCCTCGTGCCGTTAAGAAGTGAGTGTCTAGTCTATGCATCCCCTCTGGTGGCTAGTGTGCGCAAGGCCCACATCTTCCTCATCACCGACAATGGTGGAGTTAATGTCCCTTTCCTCACGGAGCGCAGAGTCTAGCAGGATGAACAGAATCAGGGATTTGATGTCTTTCACCAAGTCAATTAGGAGTCACCATATTTCCCTGGTTAAATAAGCAAGCTCAGTTCCGATGAGAGGTGTTGTGTGTACGCTGGCCACACAGAGCTGTCAAACGGAAAGCATAAAAGCTGGGAGATCGCACTCTAACGCTGCTTTATTTCTTTGAATCCTGAGTGATAGCCCACAGGAACCAAAACCAGTGGGGGAGAAAAACAGGCTGCTCCCTGCTGCAGCCAGATATGACTCACCCCGTCTCACTGGGGGCTGCTTCTAGACCACGTCCCAGGCTTCACTACAGAACCCCCTAGCCTGTCGGCAGGAGCCGGATCCGCCTGACATTTGAGCAGTGATCGCTTACCATTATAATATGGGATCCAGATATGCCACAGGAGGGGCTGGGGTAAGACGTCACTTGTCCCTGTCTCAGCAGATTGGGTGCGGCTGGGGCGGGGAAAGCCGCTCCATGCCATGCTGGGGATGTGTCTGAATTTAGCACCAGGGAGGATAGAGTTGGGGGATCTGGCCTGGGCTGAGGGGTCCATTTGTCCTGTTCCACACTTAGCCTCTCTGCTGAGACAATTGGCGTGCAGGGCTCTTGGAACAAAATCTCCTGTCCTGCACAGAGCTGGGTTAAGCCCGTCTCATTTCCCAGGTGAAGGCAGGTCACTTTCTCAGCAGGAACATTCCACCTCCCATTTTTCAATCAAGATGTTGCAAACTGCCCCTGGGGGCTGGGGTGTGGCTTTCCAGCAGCTGATTGCGGTGTAGACGTACCCTGAGTGAAATCAGAGTGGGGAGGGACGGGGTGGATTCGTCACTGTGGATAGTTGCTGGTGGACACTGGCTTATCAGAGCCAAAGAAATCAGGTGACTGTGTTTCTCTGGCGGTTCAGCTGTGTGTAATTATTTTCAGTGTCAACAGTAATTAGGAAGAGGGGGTCAGCAGAAAGGGGTGTGTGGGGCTCTCTGTGGGGCAGCGGGGACACTGTCAGCGCAGGAAGGTGCTGGGAGTGGGGGAGAGGCGATATCGGAAGGCCAGGGGCTCGTTGGAGGCGGTGGGCACGGGGTGGTGACGTACAGAGCAAGGGATGCTGCCCGCTGATGGCTGCCGTGGGGCTAGAGATCCTTTCCCACCCCCCACACGCTGCTCAGTGCTCTTTCCCGGCTGTCTGGGCAGGGGGATCCGCACAGGTCCCCGTTTCTCAGCAGACAGTAACAGATGTTGAGATGTTCCTCCAGACGTTCTGCGCCGGCCTTGTATCTCTCGAGCCTTCCAGTCCTGGGCGCTACGTTGGAGGTCTCTCCTCTGGAGGTTGTTCCTGAGGTCTGTGATTTGCAGAGTAGGTTCTGACAGCCCCATCCGCCCGTGCAAGTGTGATCCGACTTGTGCCAGAGCAGGCCCAGAAGCTAAAAGGCCCAAGGCGCTCTGCCAAGCTCATACTCCCTGTCCTGCTGTGGACACTTCCGGGGCTACGGCGGGAGGGAGTTGGACGCATTGGGTTGATGGATAGAACTACCAGAGAGCTGAGGGCAGGATGCTCAGAAGATGGCTCCGGCCACTTCCAGGGACCGGTGCCTTTATATCCGCCTCTTCAGCACCACACCAGGTGTCAGGAGTGATCCTGGACAACGGACCTGGCCAGCTTTTTCCCAGCCCTGTCCCTTTCTGCCCCACTGGGGGCATTGACAGCCAAGCCCGCTGCTGAGGTCCTGCTGGAACCCTTAGGAATAGATGGGAAGGAGGCCGAGGGGAGGAAGCCCAACGGGTGGCCAGGGTTTCCCTCACATGCCCGAGGGCCTCCGCCATGGCAGGGAACTGATCTGGGAATGGTCTCTGGTGTCTGTCACCACACGACGGCCACGGGGCAATCAATGGAAATGTGGAGCCTGATTCCTCTAGTGACATTCAAGTCCCTCCCAGCCACTGTTCCCCCTTTGAAAACTCAGGCCCCAGGGTTTGATCCAAGCGGCGTCTCTCTGGATTGAGCGCCAGAGGTGGGGCATCTCCTTCAGCCACCCCCCAGTCAAGCTCTAGCAGGACGCTGGTCGAGTTAGCATTAGTTGGGCAAGGAATGAGCTGAGATTTCTGCTCAGCTGTCTGATGTGCCCTGCTCTGCCCGAAGCAGGGAAAGCGGTGCCTCAGGGCAGGGTCATTTCACCCACAGGCTCGACTCCTTGCCTGGGGAGGCTAGATAGAACAGGAATGGGGGGTGCTTGATAGGATGGGAACGAACAGAAGAGGGCAATTTAGCGAGTGAGCCATCCCCTGTCATCCAGTCCCAGTTTCTGGCAGTTGAAGGTCTAGGTGGTACATGGATCATGGGACTTCCTGCGTGGCCATCTTGGCTAATAGCCATTGACGGAGCTATCTGTCACAAACTCATCCAATCCTTCTTTGATCCCACTTATGCTTTTATGCCTTCACCACATCTCCAAGCAATGAGTGCCAATCTTTTTTGAGCAGGGTTACCAGACCTGCACAGAGCATTCAATGTGTGGGCGTACCATGGATTTATGCAGTGGCATTATGGTATTTTCTGTCTTATTTTCTCTCCCTTTCCTAATGGCTCCTAACATTCGGTTAGCTTTTTTGACTGCCGCTGCACACTGAGCTGGTGTTTTCAGAGAACTCTCCGCAATGACTGCAAGATCTTTCGTGAGTGGTAACAGCCAATTAGGGCCCATCATTTTGTATGGGTAGCTGTGATCATTTTTCCAATGTGCATTACTTTGCACGTGTTGACATTAAATTTCACCCGTCATTTTCTTGCCCAGCCACCCAGCTCACTGGGATGCCTTTGTAATTCTTTGCAAGCAGTTTTAGACTTAATTACCTTGGGTAATTTTGTATCATCTGTAAAGTTTGCTACCTCACTGTTCACCCCTTTTCCAGATCATTTTTTAATACAGTGAACAGCACAGGTCCCAGTACAGAGTTTTGGGGGACCCTGCTGTTTATTTCTCTCCACTGTGAAAAACGACCTTTTATTCCTACCCTTTGTTTTCCATCTTTTAACCAGTTACTGACCCATGAGAGGACCTTCCCTCTTATCTCATGACTGTTTAGTTTGCTTAAGAGCCTTTGGTGGGGCTTTGAAGGTCCAAGTATATCCACTGGATTATCTGTTGTCCTGCATCTGATGAAGAGGGTTGGAGCCCACGAAAGCTTATACACAAAGAAATGTGTTAGTCTTTAGGGTGCTACAGGACTCTCGTCGGTTTTGCTGTATACAGACTAACATGGCTACCCTCTGAAACTTGTCCACATGCTTGTTGACACCCTCAAAAGGTGCATCTACACTTGCAAGTTAGGTCGACTTAAGGAGGCTTAAGTTGACTTAAACTACTCCGCATCCACACTGGGCTTTCCTTAAGTCGACTTAAGCATTTCCTTAAGGAAAAGTTAAGTCGACTTACTAACACCTCGTTTTAGGTCGACTTAAGCCAGTGTGGATGGGGATTAGCGCCTAAATCCACCTTATTAAGTCGATTTAAAGTCGACCAAGAGGCCATGTCTACACTAGAAAAATTAAGTCGACTTTTGTTAAGTCAACTTAATAAGGTCGACAAGGGGCTATGTCTACACTAGAAAAATTAAGTTGACTTTTGTTAAGTCGACTTAAAGTCGACCTTATTAAGTCGACTTAATAAAGTCGACTTAACTTTTCTAGTGTAGACATAGCCAAAGAATTCTAGTAGGTAGGTGAAACATGATTTCTCTTTACAAAAGCTGTGTTAACTCTTCCCCAACAAATCACGTTCATCTATGTGTCTGGAAATTCTGTTTCCTACAGTTTCAACCAATTTGCCTGGTACTGAAATTAGGCTAACCAGCCTGTAATTGCCAGGATTGCCTCTAGATCCTTTTTTTAAAAGGGTGTCACATTAGTTATCCTCCCACCATCTGTTACAGAGGCAGATTTAAGTGCTAGGTTACATACCACTGTTAGTATTTCTGTAACTTCATATCTGAATTCTGATATAATCTGGCCTTGATGACTTAATACTGTTTAATTTATCAGTTTGTTCCAAAATCTCTTCTCTTGACACCTCTCTCTGGGACAATTCCTGAGGTTTGTCACCTAAAAAGAATGGCCCGGGTGTGGAAAACTCCCCCCACACCTTCTTCAGTGAAGACCAATGCAAAGAATTCATTTAGCTTTCCAGATGAAGAAGGATTTCTGTTGGAAGGTCTTATCTTCTGAAGTGATTGGTACTGGGCAACTGTGAGACAGGTTACTGGTCTGGATGGACCTGAGTCAATCTGCCTGCTTCTAATGCTTGTCTGTGTCAGGGAGTCTCTTATGTGAGCATGGTAGAGGGTTGGGAACGCAGCCAGGGTCAACATTTGTTTTCATTCGGCACAGATCCAAAACTAGATCTTTAGAAATTTCTCTTGAAAAGCCACCACCAGAGCACTGCAAATCTGCTGATATGCACAGAGTTAGATATCCACGGACCATTTTTGCAGATCACGGACAGATGCAGTTCCTGATTTTATGTCTAGAGCCCTGCGAATCTCTGGATATTCAATTTAGTTCCATGGATGTGGGTATCCATGGTCTGTTTTTGCATGGGTCTTACATGAACCAAAGGAGGGTCCTAAGCGCCAGGCAATAGCATTTGTGTCTTGCTTTTCATGAGAACTTCCACCCTGGAGCCACAACAACAATACCAAAAGCTTCCGCATCGTCCCACGACGTGTTCCGTCGAGAAACTCCTGACTGCCGTCCCCCAATCCTTGGCACTGATCTGAACTAGCTCTGATGCAGCGAGTCCTACATCGTGTTGGCTTGGCTTGAAACCATTAAGACGTGCCTCTGAGTATCTAGCCTGCAGGTTCCTTTGGTGATGTGTGGCTTTACCTGGATGTTGTCAGCCGACTGTCCACTGGCAGGACTGGAGCGACTGCTCTGAAATAGCATGGATTTATTCCAGAGCTGTTTATTTCTCCCACTGTTATATTTTTCTCTCAGAAGCTCTGGAGAGGCGGGAGATTATTTTGCAAGCCATGGGGTCAGGGGTGAGGGAGACAAAGCTTCCATTTTGACCGTTGTTGAGGAATTTCAATAGATGCCTAATAGAGGTCCAGCCCTGTGAAATCAGGTCAGACAGAATCCGTTTCCCTTCCCACCCGGGTGCTGCAGATAAACAGGGCACAATGGTCAGAGGGCTGCCTCCATACACTATAGTTGTTGGTTATTTTTTCATTTAAAAAATTGCAATTCCACCTTGTTTCACGTGCTTTCCAGCTCCCTTGTGGAGTTTGCAGCAGGCATTTTCCTCCTGGTTGCCCTCAAACCTCAGGAAGTCAGTGTCTGTCAGCATTTACTTTGGCAGCTGTAAGTACATGCTTTGTGCTGCTTTAGCGATGTTTAATGAATTAACCCTTATGTCCTCCCAGGTGAAGTAGCTCAGGATTATCGGCATCCCCACAGAGAAACTGAGACACAGAGAGTTTAAGTCCCACTCTCTTCAAACATGAATGTCTAAAATGTCCTCATGCTTCAAGGCACAAACCAACCTCTAACAAATGGGGTCAGGAAGGAAATTTCCTGGAGACCATTTCCTCCATTTTTGCAGGATTTCCTGCATCTTGCTCTAAAACCCTTGGTGCTGGATATTGTCAGAGATGGGATACAAGACTGGGTGGACCAGGGGGCTGATCTTGCCTAACAATTCCTGTGCTCCCTAGTCTGTATTTAGACTCCTAACTAAGTAGTCTGACTCTGATAGATGCTGGCTGTTCACAGCTGTGGCTGTCGAGCTGGAGAGCTTTGATCTACGTAGTGGATTCAAGGCCAGGCCTTGAATTGGCATCAGCCTGGGGTTTGAAACTTGGCTCGCAGTCACACGGTTGAGCTACTCAACCCTGCATTCTTTGGGCATTCCAGTCTGTGCTTTAACAGACATATGAAGCATTGCAAGTTGAACCTGCCCTAATAACAACATCTATCTTGGAACCAGCCCTTTCCACCCATGGATCTTAAGGCACTTCACAAAAGAGGTCAGGATGATCCTCCTCATTTTACAGATGGGGAAACCGAGGCACAGGCAATGCAGTGACTTGCCCAAGATCACTCAGCAGAACCAGGAATAAAGCCCAGCTCATCTAAGTAGCAGGCCGTGCTGTAGCCACTACACTTCCACATCCCAGCAACTAGAAAGTTGGGGTGACCATGCCTGTGAGCGCCCAGCATGGAGCTGGCTTCTGGTGCAGTGGGTGAGGTATAGGGTCCATTGACAGCATTCCTCATTCAGCTCATGAGCCGTAGGGAGAGGAGACTAACCTGCCACACGGGATCATTTCTAGCGCCCCTTTCCTCTCCCAGCTGGAGCTCCAGGAGATTGGGGGGATGCGCCGGAGCCTGTGCCAAGATGGACATGGGAAGCGGGTGGGTGTGATTGACAAACAGTGGGTTCCATACTGAGGCTGCTGGACACAGACAGACGTGGCGGATATCCCCTGTCACCACAGGGGGAGCCCCCCGAAGCTCTGGATTGAGCCGTCACGGGAGGGAGGGCGATTTTCTGTGCCCAGGGAGCGTATGAATCTTGCCATTTCAAGGGGGGGATCTGAAGCGCCAAGGGCCAGGCTTGAAGATCTTTAGGGGCCTGTCTGCACTGTTAGGCACCCAACAAACCTTTACAGATCCGAGGCAAAGGGGTTGTGTGACTTGGCCGAGATCTAGAAACCAGCGGATTGAGTGTCATTGCACATGAGTGTTGTCAGCCGGGGAGAACAACAGCAGGTGGGCTTTTCGGGAGGTGCTAACCCTGCAGAGGGACAGAACGTTCCTAGCCAATGGGCAGTGGTTATGGTGCCCCTTTGCCCAGGAGCATCCCCTTCCGGTCATCATCCAAAGGCCTGGCCTGCAGGGAAGCCCTGACGGATATAGCAAAGTATTGAGCCACAGAGTGGGATCGGCTGTTTTGTGACCGGGAAGGACCGATCCGTTGCTCTGCATCACATCAGCGATCCATCCAGCCCAGGTGATCCACAGGAAGGTGCAACAGAAACCTTAGTGGGCAGCTATGAAATCACCCGCTGCGTGGCGCAGATCTCCCGTTCGTGGCAGGTGGCTGGGTTATGAGTGGCAGGCTGCCGTTAGGTCCTCTGTTGTGATAGGTGGCATGACTTCTGTTGCAGTGGCCTTTGCTCGGATAGGTTGGATGTGGTCATGTCCTAGCCTCGGATTGGTGGGTTTCAGCCCGCACGCTTGATAACACCCGCCCCAGAGAGGTGGGTGGGAAATGTCGGAGCAATGCACAAACGGGACAGCTAAAGTCCTCTGAATGGGGCTGGGTTGCTCTATATCGGGTTCGTCGTTTAAAGCCCCTTTAATTCTGCTGTTGGTGACTGTGCGTAAAGAAAAACGTTCCCTGAGATCTTTTGAGCCGTAATTCAATGAGGGGAAATCTAACAAAACCCTTCTGCAGTGTTTGCCCTGCCGTTTCCAAAGGCCATGACGGACAGCTTTCTTTTATAGCCGCTCGTGGCAGGGATGTTACCCCAAATCACATCCGCGCCTGCCATTCGGCTAGAGATATTTCAATGGTCCATCAGCTGGATCAAAGAGCGATGGGGGCTACTTATCAATGTCTTCCCAAAGGGGAGGAGAGGAAATGAATGCATGGCTTAAAACAGCAGGGAGAAATAAGACACTCGTTGGGCGCTATTGTTCAGGCAGGGCTGGAGGCTAGCCCCTGAGAGCAGCATCCCATGGGCTAGGCACTGTGCAGACACGTGATAAGATACCATCCTGGCCCAACGAGTTTACAATCTTACTAGGAACACAAACAAAGAAAGGTTTGACAGCACTGGGAATTGATCCCAGATCTCCTTAGCCCTGAAGCCACCCTCCCTTCCCTGCAGGACAGCCTCATTTGCCCATGGCTCAATCCAATCACTATTTGGAGGGAGACAAAGCGTCCTGCATGAGATGCCTTTAAAAAGCAAGGAATGCTCTGACCTGGGAAAACTCAGACCGATCCCTGCATAGTGTGTACCTAGGGGCTCTCTTCTCTTCTGTCCCTGCAAACAGCCCTGACTGACAAGAAGTTCCTCTATAAAGTGGGCACCATGGGATCTCTTTGCTGGTCTCTCTCACACACTCCAGTTCAAACTCTTCAACATGACCAATCCTGAACATGGATCATTGGTGGGGCGTAATGCTCAGGCCTCTCCCACTAGAGCCAGAGTAACTCCGTTACCCGACAGCAGTAGTAAGCTATCATCCATGACATAGGCTAGCTATTTGAGGGAGAAATGAGACACACGCACATTTGCCAATGTGTTTATTTTTTAGGCTCATGATTTGGGGGGCCTAGTTCATGATGTTTGAACTCTCTACTACACTGTGGGCTGATTAATGCCCCAAAGGCTTCTTGAAAAAAGGGATTTAAACTACAGAGCAGCAGGGGTCCATTTCAGAGGAAGAGTAGCCACAAAAGCCTGCCTCCTTTGGGGCCTGAATGGAGGGCTTTCTGTTGCCCTTAGTCCATGCTTGCTTAGACATTAAAGACAATTTAGGCAGGTTTGACATTTTACCCCACTCTTGCTGTCCGGCTGCACTGCCTAGTGGTTGGGGCTGGGGACTGGGCATCAGACCATTTGAGGTCTGTTCCCTGATTTGCTAAATTCCATTCTGGAGAGTGGGCTCCGGAATGAATCCCAAACTCTGGGTAGTCACCGCCAAAAGCAATGGGGTTTTAACAGGGAGGCAACCCAAATGTGATTGCCCTCTCCTTGTAAAATCCTCGCGGAGGCCAGACACTGCACTGTAGCTTCGGACGACATTGGATTTGACCTTGTCTAGCTACAGTACGCTGGAAATTATGGAGCTTTGTCTCCACAAGGGTTTCATGGCCTGCTAAACGCCTGTAACTCATGTTAAACACTGTAAAAACCCTCCATAAGTGAAGACCCAGCCTTTCACTCTAAGATCTAACCCTGGAGGGAAAAGCCGTCTGCTCTTGTTTGCTGATGACTCATCCCCGCAGTTCCCATGGGAGGCGCTAAAATGGACGAGGATGCAAAGTGATGGGGTCGGCTTGGGATTGGCGGTGATTGCATTGACCGGAACCAGCCCAACCATATAGGTGAGCTAGGCAGTCGTCCAGGGTGCCAGGCTTTAAGGGGCACCAAATTAGACAGAAGTGATGTTTTTCTCTCTCTTTCAAAACCTATATATTATCTATTATAACATGGGGCGGGGGGGAAATCATAGTTCGCCTAGGGTGCCATAAACCCTTGGGCCAGCCCTGGGCACAACCACCCTAGAAATGAGAGGTCTGCCCCTTCAAAGGCATCATTGTTTGTTTGAATGCTGGTGCAATGTGGAGGGGTGCCACGCCGTGTCTCCTCCACCCGGCCAGGCAACTGGGATGGGTATTTTGGGCAATGGGGTTATGCCAGGGACAGCAGCCTGGCTCACACACCCATCCCTCTGTCAGATAGGGTGTGGGGCATCCAATCCTGGCAGCTCTCCTCATCCTCCGGGTCCTCAACGCGCTGCCCCAGAGCGAGGACGGCAAATAGCTTTTGTCCCACAAACTGTTCCCATTCCAGAGGAGTAACTAATTCAATCAGCGTCGCTAGGGAACCGCAATCCCACCGTGGCTACAGAAACTCTACTGGCCGGCTAGGGTCGTCCCCAGGGTGGCGGGAGCCCCGGCTGGCTGCCGAGACACCTGTTTCTCCCAGATGAGCAGAGGGATTTTCGAAGTCAGGAACCAGCACGTCTGTCCCAGCCAGCTTGCAGAGTAAGGATGGAGCGTGGCTATGCACCGAGGCTGACATCCTCTACAGCAGGCTTAGGAGCAATTCAGAATCTGGCCGGCTGGAGCGGGCTCTAAACTGGAACCATGGCAAACTGGGATCTCTTCCCCGCTCCTTTGGGTAGCACTGAGCAAGTCTCTTCCCTGTTCTGTGCCTCAGTTTCCCCTGTTGTTCTATATCGGCGTGTGAGCTCTTGTTTGTGCAGCTCTTTGCGCTCAGCTGGGCTCCTGAATGCTCCTATCACTCAGTCACAGAGCATGGCTGAGACACCGTGGTGGGGGCCTTCAAAATGAGGCCATTCTTTGGTTTTAGGGGTGGCTGGTCACCTCTTCGTGGGAGGGCTGGATCAGGGCAGCACCATATGACTGAGCTACCCAAGGGCATCCCAGAGGAATCCATATGCCCAGGTTCATGCCGATTTCACCAGCTCAGCTGGCCAGTGGCACCGTCAGGAGAGACACAAAGTGACAGGGGACGCCAGGGCAAGCCAGCAGGACTTGCCTTTCTGTCTTCCACCCTTCACACAGATATTTGAAAGTGGAGATTTGGGTGCGGGGGGCAGACATGTGCTCTGAAGCCAGGGGCTCAAATTAAGGTGTGTCAATCTAGTCTGAACAGCGTTTAAAAATGGGATTGGGCAAGACTCTGGTAAATGTGCAGTCAGGGCCAATCCTGCACACAGTCATCTGACGGGGCTCCCTGTCCTTAGCATCTCTGGCCGGGATGGGGAGGTCTGCTAGATAAAGAGACGGAAGGCAGATGCTGCCACTCCTCACTCATCTGAGCGGGCCCATTGATTTTGCTGGGTATCGCTGTAACTGGTGTGTCATAAGCTCTATACTGCGAGTGGCGATTCTCCTGCAGGTTCAGTGGTAGGGACTTGGAAGCGTGGCAATCTGGGATCATAGCGCTGTCCTGGGGTGGTGGAGGGGGCGGCTCTGGAGTCCAGGGTAGTCCCAGCCGTGACAGTCTCATGGCTTGTGATGATCAAAGCAGTCCAGCAAAACCCTGCTGATGGTCACGTGGCAAATCTGAGCAGGGTGGCAGAGGAAATGCTGGGAAAGAGATATTGGCCAGTCTCACTTTGCTGAATCAGGCTGCTATGGGCCCTCGCTTCGGGGACCTCCCCTCTCCTTCCAGAACAGTGAACTGGCGTCTGTATTGCCCTTCTGTGTCTAGACAGGCAGGAGGCGGCACCTCCGATGAGTACAGGCCACCATTGCCCCCTTCTAGCTAGAATCAGAGTTGTCTCCTAACCCCAGACTGCTACTGGAGAACCTTCTTTCTTCCCTCTACCACCGGGGTGCTTCAGACAGCGAGAAAGAAATGCCGGGCAATCGCTGCTAGCTTAAAGCTTGCCCCAAAGTGCCAGGGACCCTTGAAGAGTCACAAGCCCCCCTCAATCAATACTGCAGCCATCTGGCTGCAAAACCTTCCCCACTAACTACCCGGAGCCCAGCTCAGAAATGTCTTTGCTAAAGGCACCCGCAGCAAGGGACCCTTTAGGCAAAGACTAATGCTGCATTTAAAGCCAATCTGTTCTCCAGATCATAGAATCATAGAATCATAGAATCATAGAATAATAGGGTTGGAAGGGACCTCACGAGGTCATCTAGTCCAACCCCCTGCTAAAAAGCAGGACCACTCCCACTAAATCACCCCAGCCAGGGTTTTGTCTAACCGAGCCTTAAAAATCTCCAAAGATGAAGATTCTACCACCTCCCTAGATAGCCCATTCCAATGCTTCACCACCCTCCTCATGAGAAAGTTTTTCCTAATATCCAACCTTGACCTCCCCAGCTGTAATTTGAAACCATTGCTCCTTGTTCTGTCGTCTGTTACCCTCGAGAACAGCCTAGCTCCCTCCTCTTTGGAGCAACCCTTCAAGTAGTTGAAGGTTGCTATCAAATCTCCCCTCAGTCTTCTCTTCTCTAGACTAAATAAGCCTAGTTCCTTCAATCTCTCCTCATAAGTCAAGATGACCCCAAGGCAGTGGTTTTCACACCATGGGTCGGGACCCAGGACTGCGTTGCAGAGTGTCAGGCACTGGATCGCGGAGCCTCCTGCTGTTGCCATCAAAGGACTGGAGTGCATTGCTCAAAGATGTAATTGTTGGGTCCCGGGCATAAATGGTTTTTTTTCCGAATAGGTCTAAAGGAAAAGGGTTTGAAAACCACTGTCCCGGGGGATCCAGGAGTGAAAGCACAGATAATTATTCCAGAGGGTGCATTACCCCAGCCTTAAAGTCAGGGCAGAGCTGCTGTTCCTGTTAAACAGCATTCTGGATTGTTAGCTGAAAAGGGGAGATGGGGGAATGTATCGGACACCTGGTGAGAAAAGGATATGCAGGGGGCCTGAACGTCTGGTGGTGCCAATTGGTACGAGTCAACATCCAGAGGTGGGAGTGGGCAGATGAGTTTGTGCACATCTGGATGTACGAGAGACGCCCACAGAGCTGGCCTGCTTCTAGCCATGTAAAGGCCTGGTCCGTGTGCATCATTATTAAATACTTTAGCATCTGGCAGGAGGGCAGTTCTCTATTGTCCTGTTCTTCTCAATCATCCACTCGTGTCCCCCAGGCAGGCTTGCATCCCCGTATGGAACAGTTTTTGCTAGCGTTTATGCCACAGTAGCACCTACAGTGTCCACCCAAGACTGAAGACCCTCTATGCTGGGCACTGGATGGGCAGAGCCCTGTCCCTGCCCTGGAGAGCGTCTCGATAGACAAGCCAGCGACCTTCCCAAGGTGAGTCAGCAGTTCTGAGAAGAGAGCCCAGCTGCAGAAGGCTAAAAGAATGTCAGGATCTATTAGGAAAGGGATAGAAAATAAGACTGTGAATGTCCTAACTCATAGACTCATAGATTTTCAGGTCAGAAGGGACCAGTACAATCATCTAGTCTGACCTCCCGCAAAATGCAGGCCTCAAGACCTCACCCACCCACTCCAGCAATAGGCTTCCAACAATGCTGGCAATCCATGGTGCGCCCCCACCTCGAATACCATGTGCCGTTCTGGTCAACCAATCTCAAAAAGGATAGAGTGGAACTGGAAAAGGTTCAGGGAAGGGCAACAAACTGGTGATCAAGGATTTAGAGCAGCTTCCTTGCAAGGAGCAGCTAAAAAGATTGAAGCTGTTCATCTTGCAGAAGAGACGACAAAGCGGCAATATGCCAGAGGTCTGTAAAGCCGCAAATGATGCGGAGAAAGTGAGTGGAGAAGTATTACTTTGTTTTCCACTCAATGCAAAACCCGGGAGTCACCCAATGAAACTAAGAGGCAGCAGGTTTAATGCAAACAAGAAGTAGTAGTTCTTCACACAGCTAGCCTGGGGAACTCATTGCCGGGGTTGATGTGATCGTCAAAAGTTTAACTGGACACGTTCTTGGAAGGTAGGTTCATTGATGGCTGCTAGCCAAGATGGCCAGGGATGCAACCCCATGCTTGGGGGAGACCCAGAAGCTGGGAGTGGAGGACAGGGTTGATCATTCCAGAATTGTCCTGCTCAGTCCCCTGACGCTCTGGACAAGATGGAGCGCGGTCTGAACCAGTATGACAGACTTACGTTCTTGTGTCTCCTGACCCATCGGTGATAGGGTCATAGATTCAAGGCTGGAAGGGACCATTATGATCAGCTGGTCTGACCTGTGGAACACAGGCCATGGAACGTCACCCAGTAATTCCTGTTTCATAGAAACTGGAAGGGACCATGAGAGGTGATCGAGTCCAGTCCCCTGCACTCATGGCAGGACCAAGTACCATCATAAACCCTCCCTGACAGGTGCTTGTCTAACCTGCTCTTCAAAAGAATTAACATGAGTTACAGCATATACTTAAATAAGATGTCCGGGCTTGAGTCAAAGTTTCCACAGGATGGAGGATCTCCCATGTCTCTCATCAAATTGTTCTGTTAAGTCAGAAATTGCACGTTATTTGTGGCCTGAATTTGCCTGGCTTTAACTTCTGTCCATTGGCTTTTGTTCTGCCTTTATCTGCTTGCGGAGCGAGCTCTCTTCCAGGTATCAGCTCTCTCCGTAGCCCATGATCAAGTCACCTCCTAACCGTCTCCATTCCTCTGGAATATCGTGTTTGATTCGAGTCATCCACATTCAAGGAGGTCGACTTCGAAGTGGAAGATGCCCAGAGAAGGTCTGCGAAGATGGGCAGGGAAAAGAGAAGCGAAGTGTATGAGAGGCCAAGGGTGGCTTTGTTTAGCTTGGCAGAATGAATGCTGAGAAAATAAATCTATCACAAGGAGAACGTCCAAAGATGGAGAAGCTGCTGAAGCTTAAAGGACGGAGTTGGCCCAAGAACAAATGGGGATAAATTGGCCAGGAGTGAATGGAGGCTAGAATGGAGAAGGTTCCTCCGAAGGGCAGGCGGATTCCTGCATGGGAGTGTTGAAGATGTTCCCCTGCACAGTCCGGGTTCCTCACCTTCCCTGCCGCGTGTCCAAAGTGAAACACCGGCAGTGCCGGGGGGGTGGGGGCTCAGGGACGGCTGGGGAAGCGGGTCTCGGCCCTCAGGCACTTGGACTGCAGAATCCCACGCGTCAAGGACGAATCCCAGAGCAAGTCGGAGACGGCCCAGCGGGCTGAGAGCGTGGGATGGACGAAGACAGTCCGGTGGTCGTCCGCTAGGGCAGCTCAGCCTGGGCTGCGAGCGGGGTATTTCCCAGGGCTGGCAGAAAGGGGAAGGTTGCAGCTTCCCTCGTGCCAGCGGCTCCCACAACTGGAATTTACCTCAGACCCATAATGGTTCCTCTCTGGGCCCTCGGGGAGGGCAGGTATGTTTCTTCTCCGGCCTCCGCCTGGGCCCCCGTCTGTTAAAAGCACCCCAAAATGAGCAGGCTTCCCAGCCATGGCTGCATTTCATGGCGTCCCTCTGCACAATCTCTGCTGCTTCTCCCTACGGGCAGCACAGACTTGTGCCCAGCTACAGCGTTGGGCACTCCCGCCCGCCTTTCCCCAGTGCCTCTAGATGCTGGCTGCACATGTGGTTCCTGGCACGTTTCCCCTGCCTCCTGCTTCTCCGGGCTGAGCACTGCTCCCCCAAGCAGCTTTCCTAGAGTTTCTGCCCCCTCCCCTCCTGGGCAGCCAGAAGCTGGAAGGAAGGGCTCGAGGGGTGGGTCGTGGCTCAGGAAAGATGAGGGCAGGGAGGGCAGGTAGGAGAGAAGAGGTCACGGACGGGGGTCGCAGTGAGAGATCAGGCTGCAAGTATCCTCAGGGCTAAGCGATGTGGGGCTTGGAGGGTGAGGACACGTGAGCTGCAGGTCCGAACGGAGCTGTTAGCCGAAGCTGGGGGCCCTGCGGGTTGCTCCTGCAAGGGGGAGAAACTGAGGCTGCAGTCTGGTGCCTTTGATTCAATCCTGAGTCTGTACACAGTATGGAGAAAGTCCTGGTCCCCTGTGCACAGGAGGAATCAAACAACATGAGAGGGTCTCTTCGCTCACTGCTCCAAGCCCCCTTCCAGCCGGCAGTCTGCTCCAAAAGTGCGCTCTGGACTGGCTTATGTCAGGGAAAACGCCAAGTGCTTGACCGGGCTGTGTCTCGGGCTTCCTCTCTGCCCTCCCCTGGTCCTTCCCCTGTTTCTCTCCTTGATGCAATCCGACACGTGCCTGTATTTGGGGTGCAGGCCCCCCCCATTTCAGTTGGTGCCATAAAAGAGCTTAATGGCTTCTTACAACTATCTCAAAATTAGGGTTGGAAAGTTATGACCCACCCACCCCCCATTTCACTCAACCCATACCAGGGGCCCCGGCTTAGGGACTGCAAACAGCTCAGAACGGCCATCTCTCCAGAGCCCAGGACTGGCGCCGCAGAGGGACTGCAGGCTGGGGGTGGCTGTGTGAGGGGCCCTGGCCTGGAAGAGTTAGGCTGGCCAGGACAGGGTGCCTTTCAGCTCCGTGAGGCTCTGTCTGGAGCCACTGGGGGGCTTAGGCAGAGCTGGGTGGGGAGGGGTTGCAGGTCAGGAGTGCGAGCCAAGCTGTAAGATCTGCCTGCCCAAGCAGGGGAGAAATGCCCATCAGCCCCAGACTGGGTTTTTTTATGGCTTAGCCTCTCTGTTTTAGTCCCCTGAACCCTCATCTGTTCTGCATTCTGGGCCATGATTCACTCATTTGTCCTTTCCGGTCCAGCGTTGCTGTTACTCTAGATTGAAAAACTGGGCCGATGGCGGCTGATTAGATTGTTTGATGTCAAGGGCTGATAAAGTTAGCTGCCAGCCGCCGCCTCCTGTAATCTGGGGGGGGGGGCGCACGGGGAGTAGGGCTGAATAGCAATGGGCTGCAGGGTGCTGGCGTGTGTGCAGTGGGAACACGCTCCAGTGCGTTGTGCTCCGATGGGGCCCTCCCGGGACAAGGAACTGACTGAGGAAGAGCAGCCCCGTGAAACCAGCCGATCATTTCCAGAGCTTGACTTTGCGGTGGAGAGATGTGGCCCAGCTGTCTGGCTAAGGAAGAAGGAGGGGTCCCAGACCCTGATGGCAACCTGCAAATTCCCTCCACTCCGCTTGTGGGGAAGGCCCAGGACAGAGGGTTCAGGAGACACGAATTTAGTTCTCACCTCCGCCACAGACTCCCTGGGTGACCACGGGCAAGTCACTACATTTCTTAGTGCCTCACTTCTCCATCTGTGAAATGGGGTTATTGAAAGCTGCTTTCTCTCATCCTGTATCTGCTTTGTGTAATCAGAATGTAATCCCTGTGGAGAAGGGCGTGCTTTCACTGTGTTTCTGTACAGCGCCTAGCACAGCAGAGCAATGCCCTTGTAGGGGACCTCCAGGTGCTTCTGTCACACAAGCCATGTGGGGAGATGGTGGTGCATCTGGATTGCCGCCTTTCTGAGACACACGAGGCTTTTGATGGATTCCTTTCCCCATCAATAATGCCCCCACCTCTGCACCTTCCTCTTGAAATCCCCAGGAGGGTTCTCGCTTCCCCCTGGGGAAAGCAGGGACACTACCCCGCTTCTCCAGGAAGGGTGCTGTTAAGGTGCTCTGTTAATGGCGTTAGCCAGTGGCAGTCCTGCACTGAAGGAGTCCTTGCACCCACAGCGGTGAAGAAATCAGATAGGAGATTAAATGTCACGAGCGCCAAATTGAATCTAGTCGTTATGATCTGTCAACAAAGCAGGGAGGTACCCCCAGTGAGCCCTTGATTACTGAAGGCAGAGAAGCCGTGCAGTGCCTTCCTGTCTAATGTCAGAAATGTGCATCAACTTGAGCTCAGAGCCCTGCCGCGCTAGGCGCTGTACGCACATAGGGAGAGACAGCACCCACCCTAAACAGATAAGGGAAAGTTGTGCCTGGGAGAGACCCTCGGGCTTCAGAGAAGTTTTCAGGCATGGTAAGTCCTTATGGGGGCAATCAGCCAAGCCACAAGCGCCCCCAGCCCAGCAAAGGAGGATGAGATGACGTCTATACGCACACACCGTCCCTGGCAGAAAAAACAGAGGTGTTAAGCATTCTGACGAGCATCCCCAGAGGTGAGCATCCAGCGTCTGCCCAGGCAAGTGGGTCGGGGTCCCAGTTTTCATCTCGCATTGTGCTGGTGCCTGCGCGGTGTGTTCTGCCGGGTCTCAGCTCCTTTTCCATCTCGGTGGTTCCTCGCTCTGCGAACACACCTCCCAAGCAGCGGTGGGCACGGGTCACTCACTGGTGGATTCTCTCTCCTCATCCTGAAGTCTTTAAACCATGATCTGAGGACTCTGATAACTCAGCCACACGTTAGGGGTCCGTGGCAGGAGCGGGTGGGTGAGGTTCTGGCCCTGCGTCTGGCAGGAGGTCAGCCGCCCTAGATGATCATATTGATCCCGTCTGACCTTAGAGTCCATGAGTCTGCGCCTTAGCGTATGCGTTGAGTCTCCATGGCATTCTTCTGCGTGAACATCTGCTGCTCTTCCTAACTGAAAATACCGAACGCTGGGTATCGACTGGCATGTCGTGGGCAGCCCTTCACAACCTCGTTCCCTCCCATGCCGCCTTGGGCCAGCGAGTCACCTACGGCTCAGGTCAACTCTTTCGGCCTCCGGCCAGCATCAATTTGGCTAAGCCACGGGCCCATGTCCCACCTCCCGAGGCCGGCGGTCGAAGCAAGCTACCGAGACGTTCGCAGCCGCCATGGCTGTGTCTGGCCTGTTTCTTCGGCATCCCGGCTGGGACGGAGGGAGGGAATTGCACGGGCTCATGGGCACCAGGGTGAAGTGGTGCAGGACGATGCCAAGCAGGATGGGGTGGGAGGCGGAGGGTGTCAGGACCAGAGGGTGCTTTGCAGAGCTGCCTCTGGGAGGAAAGCGAAGGAGGAATGCGGCATGGGAGGGGTGCTCAGCCATGAGCAGAGCTGTAAGGGGCTCTGGGGGGACAAGACCGGGCCTTGAAGCCAGGGAGGACGCATTTGAGCTAAAGTCAGGTGAGATCAGAAGCCAGAGCAAGGATTCTGGGACCTGGTGATTCGTGCCCGTCTCCATTAGTGGCTGGGCCATTGCCCGGGCATCAGAGCTTCTGTGACCAGGGATGAGGTGCTCCGAGGACTGGCTCCAGCTCGTGTCGAAGTCCAGGGGAATCTTTCCATTTGGCTCCCTTGGGAAAGGAGCGTAGAACTGAGCTCCTGCCCGCAGGTGTCAGAAGCGACTGCGCCGAGATCAGCGGAGCTGCGTGGGCATAAGCAGCTTACAGCACACAGGCAAGCCTGGCTGGGGTGCCAGCCTGGGGGCTCTGCTTTTCAGTTCCTTGTTCCTGGGGCAAGCCACGGAGCTGCCCGGTGACTCAGTTTCCCCACCTGTGCAATGGGGATAATAGGTGCCTTGATAGTGTAGTGAGGAGAGTTACATTACAGCACGGGTAACACCCAGATGCTACAGCGAGGAGGCCGCCTCCCACCCCTGGTTTGATCCCGTTACAGACTTTGCGTCTCTGGCCCTCGGGCAGGGGTGCTTTCCACAGGCTGGCTGCAAAACAAAAATCTTGACCCTCCCCATTCTCCTTAGGGAAGGTGTGCTCTCGCTCTCGTTTTCAGGTGGGGAAACTGAGGCACAGGCCTAGCTAAGCAACCTGTCCTGGGTGCCAGGGGCGCAGCTGGGAATTGATGCCAGGCCTCCTGCTCCCGGTGCTGTGGTGGGGGGCATGTTGTCTAACAGAGGTGGGCCCATAGACCTCAGCCTGGCCGTGCGGCGGGTGATTATTCTTGCTAACGCACAGGGCTGTAGATTGACGACTTCCTAGAAGCAGCGATCAGTGCCGGTGCAGGCTCCGATAGCCGTGACCTTTTTCCTCAGTGATGGGCTCAGCGAAAGGGAAAACACCCAGGCAGGCATCTGACATCCTTTGTATTTATGGGCGTCCTCTGAGAGATGGGAGATTAAAGCAATGGGACGGGGGAGAGGCTCTGGCCTTTCGAAAAGGCGCAGCCTGGCGGACTCAACAAAATAAACACCGCCCTCCCCCATGGCTGATCAAGGCTGGAAGATCCCGAGGTCTAAGCCCCGAAGTGGGAGGAATTATGTGGTGTCCCTGGAGAGCTGTTTTTCTGGCGCAGCACCGAGATTTCCCCCACCCTTTCTCTGAGCACTTCCTTCCTCTCCTCTCTTTGAAAGGAGTTTTTAAAATGATTTTTAAATGCCTTGTGGCTTCCCCCCACACTGCTGGGGTTGCCAGGGTTTTTAAAGATTGCTCTTGTACACAGCTGCCTTCCCAGGTTCGAACACGGGCCCATCAACTCCTGGTCTGCATCTGGCAAGAGCTGCTACCTGTGTCTTGCAGGGAAGACAAGCTGTCAAGTCCAGCCGCGCCGCAGTACACGGAGCGTCAGGCAATGCTGTACAGTGCGTGTCCATTCCTTTTGGACCCCCGAGGCGATTGGTGACCGCAACACTGAAACACGCAAAGCCTCTTCTCTCTCTTTTACCAGTGGGGAAACTGAGGCACGGGCAAGCTACGTGACATGTCCCAGGTGTCAGTAATGCAGCTGGGATTCGAACTCAGACCCTGCAGCCGATGCTGTCTAACAGCCACATGGTCTGTCTCTCCTCCTGCCAGCAACGCCCATTGTTCCACTTTGCATTCCTGAGGTGAGAACCATTCTGTTGGCCTTCCTTCGAGGCTCTGAATGGCCTGGAGCCAGGAAGACAGACCCTCCCTCTGTCTGGTGTCTTGAGTGCCTGGGGGCAGCAGCACCACCCACATCAAGGGAACAGCCCCTGTGGTGTGGGCGTTGGGGAAAGCCCCCTCCCTCGGAAACCTGCTTCTTTCACCTTGTTCTGCTAGGGGATGTGTGTCTCTGAGGGCAAACCCACAGACCTGTCCCCTCTGCAGGGAGGGAAGGAGGGATAAAGATGCTGTGCAGAGACCAGCTTCCTGGGCACCGGGTGGTGCATTGATGTTGGCGTGGGAGAGAGTGCCAGAGCATCTTGCTGAACTCTTTCCCTGGGAGGCCGAGATCTCTCCACCCAGCGTGCTGGGAGAACCAGGTCGGTAGGTCTGTCTGGCCGCAGCCTTGCATTCCCCGCACTTCGCCAACATGCCAGCGTGGGCGGGTCCCTCCTGAAACCTGGGCGCTCTCTGCCCCAGCCTTTGGCTTGCTGCCCGCAAACCTGGCGGTGGGCACGGTCTCATGGAGTCATAGAGTCTTGGCTGGAGCGGCGGGGGTAAGTCATTAAAGGAGGTGGGAGGGAGAAAATGGGACTCGGGAGGGGGACCCCACCTACTTGAGGGGGCAGAGGCTGTAAGGAGAAGGCCTGGCTCATGGGAAGAGGTGCAACTGAACGGGCGGGGTAGGACAGTGCTGGGAAACAGACATCTTTTCCATTCCTCCCTGGAAATGGGTGGGGGGTTTAGAGGATCCCTGGAGCCCCCATTTCAAGTCTTTGGCATTTGTTCCAAGTGAGGGAACCCCATGCAGGAGTGAGCCAGAGCAGGGTGCTGCGGCCAGGAGTCATGTGTGGGGCGGGGCAGGTCGGCCTCATGCCCGCGACGCTTCGTGGAGGGGCCTGGCTGTATTCTACAGTGCATGTGTCTCCAGTATTACTAAGCAACTGGAGATGCAGCCCTGTTGGAATAACAGCCAAAGCCGATGTCTTCAGCCGACCCCACGGCGCCCGGCCCTGCAGAACAGGGGCAGGTGTTTGGGCCGGAGTGCAAACGCTGGGTTTGTCCCCACCGCAAGATGTGCTTTGCCTGCAGCCACGTGCGCCAGGTGGTGCCTGCCGAATGGCACGAGGTCCGTCTCTGGGGTTCTGCTGAGCCCAGACGGGACTTCTGGAGGTTAGCCAGCGTCTAGTGGATGCCTGTGGGAGCCGTGCTGTGCTCCCAGCTCTGTGCCGGGAGCCGCTGGGGTGCCACAGGCAGGCTGGCCAGCACCAAGCCTTCCCACACGTATAGGTCCCAGAACTTGTGAGATCGAATTGAGACACGGTCTAATACACCAGGCGTTCGGTCTCATGGCCCTCCTGCCTTTGTTCCTTTCTGGGGCGCGTTCGGCCACGGGCTGGTTTAATTCCAATCTGCCAGTCTCTCCAGTCTGTGTTTTGGAGCGTGGAGCCAATCAGGCACTGGCAATAGCCGAACTGGGTTTCCCCTGCTTGGTAGCGTCTGCCGTGGCCCCAGTGAGAGGCGATACCACGTCAGGGGCTCCCATCCTTCGTATCTGTCCTACACGCTAGGCTGCACCCTCTGATGAATCCTCCAGGGCATTTTGTCCATAGGTGTTTCAAGCACTGGGGTTTCCCTCATGTTGGGACTCCTAGCTTCATAGACCTCAAGGTGAGGAAACATTTCCTCATCTGGACAAAGCACCAGCAAATGGGCCCTACGCTGGCTCTCAGAGGGATGGTCTGGCTGGGATCTAGTGGGTTTTTTCCATGATTCTAAGTTCTCTCCACCTTCTGGCACCGTCCCAGCAACAACAGGGTGAATCTGCCTCAGGAGGGGCTGGTTCAAGACCAGAGGAGTAGCAGTGTTTGTCTATTCCAGCCTAACAAACCAAAAGAGAAGCTTTGTGTCTGAGTAAGGGGGGAGTCTGAGCTCCCCCATCGATGTAACACCAGTGGCTCTTCTCCATTTACTCCTCACTGCCACGGCTGCAAGAGAGCACAGCAACTAGCCGATCGAGAGCCACTCCTGGAGCAAGACTCGCAATGGAAACCAAAAAGCTGGCCTGCCAGAACCAGTCCACTTTCCGTGGAGAGTGTGAAATTGGGCTTATTCTCCCACTGAGATGGCTCTGCATTTTGAGCTCAAGCGAGACTCTTTTCACTCTAAAAGGATGGGACATCTTTTCATGTTTCCCCAGCCAAATTGCCACCTTGGCAAAATTTCCTTAAACCACAAAAATGGACACAACAAAGCTCTGGAAAATTTCTCTGTCCGCTTTGTGGTTTGAATAGAGAGAAATGGGTATTGTGAAGGGGCTCTTCAATCTGGCAGACAAATTCAGAACAGGGTCCAATGACTGGAAATTGAACTCAGCAAGGTGCAAAGTGGAAATAAGGAATTAAAATTCTAATAGAATTCAATAAGGGCCAGGGCGATCCAGTGGTATAGTTTCGAAGGGGGGGGGGGGGGGCGTGTTAGTCCATTGCAGAAAAACAAGAGAGTCCTGGGGCACTTTTAAAGACTAACAGATTTATTTATCGATTGAGCTTTCATGGGAGAAAATCCCACTTCGTCACTTCTCCAACGAAAGCTCATGCGATAAATAAATCTGTTAGTCTTTAAAAGTGCCCCAGGACTCTCTTGTTTTTCCAGTGGGTCTAGCATACTTGGAATTTCAGAAAGCCTTTGGCAAGGTCCCTCATCAAAGACTCTTAAATAAAATGAGCTGTCATGGAATAAGAAGGAAGGGCCTCTCCTGGATGGATAACTGGTTAAAAGAGAGGAAACAAAGAGAAAATGGTCAGTCTTCACAGTGGAGAGAAGTAAATAGTAGGGACGCCCAAGAAACAGTGCTGTTCAATAAAAATGATCTGGGAAAAGAGGTGAACAATGGGGAGGCAAAGTCTGCAGAAGTTAGACGATTGCTCAGAATAGTGGAGTGCAAAGTAAGTTGTGAAGAGTTACGAAAGGATCTCACTAAACTGGGTGAGTGGGCAAGAAAATAATAGATGCAATTTGCTGTTGATTAAATGGAAAGTAATGCACATTGAAAAACATGATCCCAGCTATACAAAATGACAGAGTCTAAATTAGCTGTTACCACTCAAGGAAAAGATCTTGGCGCCATTGAGGATAGCTCTCTGAAACATCTGTTCAGTGTGCAGCGGCATTCAAAAAAGCTAACAACGTTAGGAGCCATCAGGAAAGGGATAGATAATAAAAATAGAAAATATCATTGTGCCGTTTTATAAACCCATGGCATAGCTGTACGTTGAATTCTGTGTGCAGTTCCGGTCGCTTTGTCTAAAAAAAATGTATTGGAATTGGAAAAGGGACAGAGAAGGGCAAATAAGTGATTAGGGTTATGTGACAGCTTCTGTATGAGGAAATATTAAGACTGGCACAGTTTATCTTAGGAAAGAGATGATGGGGGGAGAGGATATAACGGAGGTCTATAAAATTACAAATGGTGTGGAGAAAGTGTTATTTACCCCTTTGCATAACACAGGAATCAGGGATCACCTGATGAAATGGATAGGCAGCAGATTTAAAACAAACACAGGAAACTATTTTTTTTCCATCCACAGCACAGTTAACCAGTGGAACCCCTTGCCAGGAGATGTTGAGAAGACCAAAAATATAATTGGCTTCAAAAGAAAATTAGATCACTTCATGAAAGATAGAGTCATCAGTGTTATTAGCCATGATGGTCAGGGACGCAACCCCATGTTCAGAGTGTCCCTAAACTTCTGACTGCTAGAAGCTGGGGCTGGATGACAGGGGATGGCTCACTCGCTAAATTGCCCTCTTCTGTTCATTCCCTCTGAAGCACCTGGCATAGGGCAGGACACTGGACTAGGTGGGCTGTTGGTCCGGCCAGCTATGGCCTGTTTATGCCCTTGTAAGGAGTGCAGTTTTAACAGGGAGGGCTGTAACCCTTTGGAACAGCTCGCCGAAGGACGTGGTAGAATCTCCATGCCTTGGAGTCTTGAAGGCAGGACTGGGCGTCTTTCTAAAAGAGATGCTCTTGTCCAGCTGTTAAATCACTGGGGTCAGGGGTCATTGGGTGAAATTTCTCTGGCCTGCATTATGCCAGCGCTCCGGCTGGATGGCCACACTGGTTCTGACTTAGAATCTCGGACAAGTCTAGAGATCCAGCCAAGAGAGATGTCCGAGCGTGTACCACGTGCATGGCTATAGATACGTTTATATGGAGGGTATTACACAGGCAACGGTCAGCTGCCAATATTCCCTGATCAGGCCATTCTGGTCCTCTCTATAGCTACAGAAGGCAGGTGGTACTTGTTCGGGATCCCTGAAATATGGGCTGGGCTCATCCACTCTTTCCCCCGCATTGTGCTGTTTACGTTTGATGGCTCAGACAAGATTTCAGCCAGCAAACGCTGTTTTATTAAACTCTCTTAGCTCTCCTCCTCGTGCCCTGCGTGCTTGTTTATCTTCCCGGACGGGGTGATTTATGGCGGAGTTAGCCGTACAGCGGCGGGGTTTCGGTTTTCCTTCTGCTTCTTATTGTTTCATTATCATCAAAACCAGAGTAATGGCCAGCAGGTGAATCTCTCTGTGTAGGTGTAATTTGTCAATGGGATCCAAACTCCCAACATGAATAAAACACAAGGGATCAGAAACATCCCAGGGGGCTGCTTTATATTGAAGAAGGGAGGTTAGCTAATTAATCACCACCAAGATAAGGATCACTAGCCATTTGCATATTTCAGGACCCAAATTGGCCCCCGAAAGGAAGAGAAAGAGAAATGCATAGCTAGATGTCCCTGTCTGAAAAGTTCATTTTTTGATATGTCGTCAGCATCATGGGTCATGCCGCCAGCCATCATGGTGATGTTCAGCTTCTCAAGCCCCCTCCCTTCTGCAGGATGACACAACACTGAAATAGTTTGATGTGCAGAGGCCCCAGTTGAAGGGAGGTGTGCAAGGTGCTGTACGTACACAGGGAGAGACAATGCCTGGCTGCAAGACCTTACAGTCTAAACAGCTGAGACAAAGGGTGTGAGGGGAAAACAGAGGCCCAGAGAAAGGAAGTGATTTGTCCAGGGATCCTGGGCATTAAACCCGTAGCCCAGTCCCTTAACCACAAGACCAGCATCTTTCTTTGGATCTGGGCAAGTGACCTCAGAGAGTGTGTGCTTCGGGGACATTACGGCCGAAGCCTGAGGTTCGGTCGGCTCCGTGGTACAAATTAGATGGGAGCTACCAAGCGTGGACTCCGTGGCTCTGCTTTTGATCTCTTCCTGCAGCTGTCCTCCCTCTGCCTGCCATGGAATCGCTGCTGATTTATAAGAGCAACCAAGGAGTCTGGTGGCACTTCTAAAGACTGACGAATGTATTTATTGTATGAGATGTCCATGATTTATAATGCTGTCAAGCCCCGGACCCGCTAGACATCATCTTCCCCCAAGCTTCGGGACCATGGATCCAGGCAGTGTAGCGTCGTTCTGTTACGATCACTGCAGATAGGTCGATTCCTCGCTTGTGCCGTGTTACGATGCACGCCGAAGCTAGTGCACGCAGCTCAGCTGGTAGCTATCCAGTACATCCCATTTCGCCTCTGCTTTTTCATGGGGAGATTTCACTCTGGGTGGCAGGTCTGGTCTTGAGAAGCCTTCCCTGCTGGGGATACTACTGCGATGGGACATTTCCGCCCGTCAGCCTGCCTCTCTTCCGGTACTCAGTCCTGCCGTGAGTGCGGGGAACTGGACTAGGTGACTTCTTAGGGACCCTTTCCAGTCCTACAATTCTATGATTTTATGCCAAAGTGGGCTTGGGGGAAGGGGGGTCAAAATGGCTATTTCATCAGGAAATGTCCGTTTTTACTTTGGGCTTTGTGTTTTTTTTCTTTCGTTTTTTTTTTCAACTTTGACCACAAACCTGATTGCTTTTTCGGTAGCTGAGAACTGAAATGGATTGCTTTTATTTTGCACAGCCCAGAAAGCCAGTGAAGAACATTTGAAATGAAACCCTTTCCTTTTTGCACCAAAATGTTTCACAGGAGCAGGAACCCTGCCCTTGCATTGCACAGCAAGGTGACCCCATTCTCGGTCTCTAGTTCTTGTATTATGTTAGTCCCACGTAGAAATCACAGCCCCATTGTGCCGGGGCCCCACAAGCCTGCTATAAAAGTGAGTCTGCTCCACGGGTATAAAAAACGAGGAGGAGGCAGACCTGAGTCACAAGGAAATAGATGATCTGGAAAGGGGGGTTAGCAGTGAGGTGACGACATTTGCAGATGGTACGAAGAGAGTTAAGTGCCAAGCTGGATGCAGATGTCTGAACAGAGCATCCTGAGTCACCTCACTAACCAAGGAGGGGACCCCACAGTCCAAGGCTATGTCTACACTTAAAAAACGAAGCCGACTCTGGTCAGTCAACATTACAAGATCCACTTAAGTCGACATAAAGTCGACCTTGTTAAGTCGACTTACAGAGTGTACACTAGACTCTGAAGTCGACGGAGAGCCGCGGCTCCCAGTCCCTAGGGACTCCTGGGGACAAGGGACCCATGGCTCCCTGGTTGAAGCCGTGGGTCCTGGGGAGAAGGGAGCCGTGGCTCCCATCCCAGGAAGCCACAGCTCCCTTGTCCCCATCCCTAGGTCGACTTAGGGCATTCACACCTGTTTTAGGTCGACTTAACGAATCGACTTAGCCCTTAAGTCGACTTAATGAAAGCCTGGTGTGGACAGGGACTAAGTTAGGTCGATTTAAGCCTCCTGAAGTCGACCTAACTTGCAAGTGTAGACGAAGCCCAAGAGTTTACAAAGGGGGGTCTCCTTTGTGCAAAACGGGAGATGAAATCCAATGTTGTTACATACAAAGTCATGCACGGTGGGAAGAACAACCCCTGCTATCCAGACAACATGATGGCGCCTAAATTAGCTGTTACCATTCAAGAAACAGATCTTGGAAGCATTGTGAGTAGTTCTCAGAAAACATCTGCTCAGTGTGCTGTGGCAGTCAAATAAGCTAAGTGAATGTTAATGACGATTAGGAAAGGAATAGATAAGGCAGAAAATATCATAATGCCACTATATAAATCCATGAGACATCCACGCTTTGAAGCCTGTGTGCATGTCTGGTTGCTCCATCTCCAAAAGACGTATTAGCATTGAAAAAAGCACTGAGAATGGCAACAAAAATGATGAATTAGATGGAAAACATACAGAGAAGGGCAACAAAAATGATTTAGGGGTGTGGGACAGCTTCTGTATGAGGAGAGATTAAAGAAACATGGACTGTTCAGTCTGGAAAAGAAACATCTAAAGGGGGTTTGTCATGATAGAATCCTAGGAGATGAGGGCTGGAAGGGACCTCAGGAGGTATCTCGTCCAACCCTTGCTCAAAGCAGGACCAACCCCAACGAAACGAACCCAGCCAGGGCTTTGACAAACTGGGCCTTGAAAAGCTCTGAGGATGGAGATTCTACCTCCTCCCCAGGTAACCCATTCCAGTGCTTCACCTCCCCCCAATGACAAAGTTTTTCCTAATGTCTGACCTAGACCTCCCCCTCTGCAACTTGAGACCAAACAAACAAAAGGAAGTACTTCTTCATGCATACACGCAAACAACCTTTGGAACTCCTTGCCCAGGGATGTTGTAAAGCCCAAAATTATACCGGGATTCAAAAAAGAACTAGATACGGTCATGATGGTCAGGGACGCAACCCCATGATCTGGGTATCTGTATATCTCTAACTGCCAGAGGTTGGGAGTGGGTGACAGGGATGGATCACTGGATAATTGCCGGGTTCTATTCATTCCCTCTGGAGCACCTGGCACCAGCCGTTCTTGGAGGCCAAGATCTGGGCTGACCCAGTCCTGCCGTTCTCATGTGTTGTCACCCAACCCTACTGGTGCACGTTGCTGTTGCACCATCTTGGAAAACGTCTTTGAGGAGCCTTTTGTGGTGCTGAAAACACGAGCAATCCCCTGGAGCCCGGAAAGTGGATGCCAACAGCCCACAAAGTGCTTCTGAACAGGTGTGTTGCAAAATGCACCCTCCTTTGCTCAGTTTGCGGTAGAGCATGCTGCTCACGGCCTTGTTCTGTCTCCTGGCCAGCAGGTAACCGTGGCTGGAGATCACACTATGGGAGACACAAGAGCTCTGGTTTGTTCCTGCATTTATATTGGGGGGGGGGGCATTGTTTCCAGGCACAGCTCTGTGTCTGGTTCCTTTGCTCAAACACCCTGGCCACTAACCCCATCCCTCTCATCTGCAGCCAAACCGACTTACACGTAGGCTCGTTTCTTGGAGGTTTCCCGATCAGAGACAGAGTTCCCGGCTTCTGTATCTTTAGTCATTACAGTTTTGGGTGCGTTGACAACCTCACAGAGCACAAGGCAGGGCTATGTGAGTGCGTAGGTTCCCTCTTCATTGCCTGATCCTCCATGTACTATACCTGGGTGGAAACGGCTCCAGGAAGCTGGGGAACAAGACTATACCAGGGTATCCCAGCCATGTCCCCGTAGCCTGTACCATGACAGCAGTGAGCGGTTATTGCTGTGAGCCCTTATGCATTGTGCTACATAAATTTGTTTGCGTCCGGGCTAATGAATGTATCCTCAGTGAGAGAGAGGGAACGCATTATTGTCCCCATTTCATGGATGGGGAAACTGAAGCTCAGTTGTGACTTGCCCAGACAATCTTTAGCAGAGCTGGGAAACAAATGCAGGTTTCTATACAGCCAGCCAAGTGCCTTAACCACTAGACCATCCTTCTAGTCCTGATTAACTTGTCAGGGGGCAGGAAGGAAGCAGGCATGATTGATGGAAACGAGGGAAAGGGCAAGTTGCAATTTTTAGTAGTTTTACCTTCAAAAGGAGCTGGCCAGTTGCAGCAGGAGGGCCCGTCTGGCTCTGCCTGGGAGGTGATGATGTCAGGGGGAAATGACTTGACTCAAATGTTTTCTTCAGGATCCCACTTGCTCAAATTTAGCTCGGAGCCAAAGTATCCTGTCCTTAAAGGCCTGTTCCAAAAATCTAGGCCACTGGTTTAGCTGAAGGACAATGTGGCCTGTACCTCCCTCTGTGGAAAAATTGGCATGACCTTCACAGAAAAGGCTTTCCACTCCAGAATAGGCTCCTGTCCTATAAAAAGAAAATTATTGAGCTTAAAATAGACGGAGGCATTGTTCTCGGGCGGCAGAAAATTCACTTCCCATTGTCTTATGAGAGCTCCTTTCTTTCATGGAGGCTTTGTGTTATCCAAGGGAATGCCGCACTCTCACCTTTGGACAGGCTTCTTGGGGTGGAGAGCCAGGACATGCCAGGACTCCTGGGTTCTCCCGCTGTCTCGGTGCTTCAGTCTGACTTTGGGCAAGTCCCTCAGGGAAGAAATTTCCAAAGCACTGAAGTCATTGAAGAGAAAAGGACTAGAAAGTCCGTGGCGCTTGAGTGATTTTGAGAGGTTCCCCTCCATCACTCTCTGGAAGCTGGGGTTAATGGGACCGACCAACCTTGTGAGGGAGGGAGGGTCGCACGGCTCCTTAAAAGACACCTTCCGTCCAAGAAGCTGCAAGTGCTTGACGGAGGATCTGCTTCACAGAGGCTACGATGATCTCTGCAGCACGACTCTGGGGAGCTGGCTTCAGTTCCCTGCCCTGGGGTACCCTCTCTGTGTAACCTGGTGCACATTACTTTGCTGCTCTGTGCCTCAGTTCCCCATCTGTAGAATGGGTAGAGTGGTACTTCCTCCCTTCTAGCCCCCCCATGTCTCATCTAGATGTAGACAGTATTCTCTTTAGCATAGAGTCTGTCCCTCACTTTGTACAGCGCCTAGCGCAATGGAGCCCTGGTATTAGTCGGAGTCTTCAAGTGCGCCTGTAATACATATGATAGGAACATGAAAATGGCCCTCCTGGGCCAGACCAAGGTCCATCCAGCCCAAGATCCTGTCTTTTGACAAGTTCCAAAGGGGGAGCTGTGTTAGTCTAGTTCAGCAAAACAAACAAGGACTCCTGTGGCATTTTTAAGGACTAACCAGTTTATTTATTACATGAGGCTTCGTGGGAGAAAATCCCACTTCGTCAGTGCCAGGTGCTCCAGAGGGAATGAAGAGAACTGGGCAATTTATTGAGTGGTCCATCCCTGTGTCATCCAGCCCCACCCTCTGACAGTCTGAGGTTTAGTGACACTCAGCGCATGGAATTGCACTCCTGGCCTACCTTGGCCAATAACCATTTCAGGACGTATCCTCCATGGACTTATCTAATTCTTTTTTGAACCCAGTTAAATTTTGGCCTTCACAACATTCCCATGGCAAGGAGTTCCACAGGTTGAATGTACGTTGGGTGAAGAACAGCTTCCTTTTGTTTGCTTTAAACCTGCTGCCTGTTCATTTCGTTGGGTGACCCCTGTTTCTTGTGTCATGGGAAGGGGTAAATAACACTTCCTTATTCACTGTCTCCATGCCAATCATAGTTATATAGGGCCTTTGTTGTATCCACCCTCAGTTGCCTCTTTTCTAAGCTGAATGGTCCTTGTCTTTTAAATCCCTCCTCACCTGGAAGCTGTTCCACACCCCGCTCATTTTTGTTGTCTTTCTCTGTACTTTTTCCAATTCTAATGTATCTTTTTTTGAGAGGAACAACTAGAACTGCAGGCAATATTCAAGGTGTGGGCTCACCGTGGATTTGTATCAAGCAATTATGATATTTTCGGTCTTATTTTCTATCCCTTTCCTAATGGCTCTTTTTTGGACTGCCGCTGCACAGAAAGCTAGTCACAGAGACTCCAGGATCCCTCTCTGGAGGGTAACAGCTCATTTAGATCTCAGCAGTTTGTGAGTGCAGTTGGGATTGGGGTGGTTTGTTTATTTGGTCTTTTTTTTTTAACATGCCTTACTTTGCACTTATCAACATTCAATGTCATCTGCCATTTTGTTGCCCGGTTGCTCAGTTTACCCTTTGTAAATGCTCCGTGGTCTGTTTTGGATTTAACTACCTCGAGAAGTGAATAACGCTAGCTCGGTCCAGTTCGGCCATTGCTGATTGTTGATTTCAGGCCTGATTGTTACCTGGACTGCAGCTAGCTTTTCTTTCCTGTTAACACGGTCTTTTGTGGCTCCAGGAGGAGGGGAGGGCTGTGGCTTGACCTTCCCTAGAGTGGTGAATCTGGGGACAGATCTACGGGACGGGAAGGTGTCATCTACTCCCTCTGTGCTGCCCCGGGGACGTCTCCTTTAGGCCCTCGCAGTGGCTGAAACACGGTCGAAGCTTTGAAAAGTCAGCCGCAGATGGTAGTGTGGTTAGGGTTGTTACCAGGCTGAGCCCTTCAAACATCAGCTTTTGGTTCCCGCCAGCCCCAGCTTCCTGTGACATTTGCAGGGCAGCAGCTCACCACAATTTGTTTTGCTCTCAGGAGCCAGATCTGCCCCTGTGTTTTCCCCAGCAGGTTCCAGTGGCTGCCAGGGTCGGGGGTCCAAAGTACTTGCGTCTCAGGATTCCCCTGACTCTTTAGTCCGAATTGTGCCGGGCTGGGGATGGGACCCCCACCCAGAACAGTGGGAATGGCGTGCTGGGCAGGATAGCAATTTTGTCTCTGATCTCTGGAATGGAAGCCTCAGAGGGCTCAGCCCAGCAAGGTGCTGAGGGTGCTTGCAGTGGGGATGGATGGTAGGAGGTGGGAGAGGCCTGCCCCTTCCGCAAGGTACCTGCCAGCACAAAGGATCAGGACCTTTCAGAGACTAGCACTCTCCGCGGTGCTGAAGTTTGAACGCCAGGCCTGATCCATAGTCCAGTGGGCAGAGAAAATCCCGTCGACTCCAACCTGGAACACGGGGCTGAGCTCTAGGACAGAGGATCCCACTCTGTAATTAGTGGAAGGAAGGAGGTTGGAGGAGAGATTCCCCGTGGCGTCTCTATGAGGCTGGCAGACCAGGTGCCAGCTCAGGCCAAGGCCCCCAGGCCTCACTGATGAAAGCGTGGCTGGAAGTCTGTCTGGTTCCCCTGTCTTGGCATTGTTAAACCAGGTGTTGCGTTGGCAAACGTGTGAGGGTCTGGACCTGATAGCTGGTGGGATGCTGCATGTATTAGGCTGTGCCTACACTACCACATGAGCCGGCAAAATCATGTCGCTGGGGGGTGAGAAAACATGCTGTGCCAGACACCGCTGTGTGTTACTGCTGTAGACATGGTGGGAGTCTCACTTGTCTGTGCTCCAGGTTACGGAGCCATAGCCGTGTTTGCAGGGTTATTCCCCTGTCACCCAGGAACTCACCAACCGGGAAAGAAGCCTTAATTAGCGTAAAGAGCAGAGAAGAGGGTCCACTGAACCCAGCCTGGGGTAACATCAGAGGAGAAAGGCCTTGTCAATTGCCCTACACACTGGTGTGAAGAGGACATGGGCGCTGATGTGACACTTGTTCTGTTAGTTTGGACTCTGGAGCAAGGGAATAAAAATGCCCAAATAGGAGAAACTTCATTCCTCTGCTGCTTGAACTCTGAGGGGGCAAGATTTCTAAGCATAAGCAAGGAATCCCAGTGGTTTACCTTAGGTTGGCCCTAAAGGGGACATTTTATAGCATCTTTTGGGCCCCAAGATTGGATCTCATTTGTGTGTCTCTTTTCCTGCTGTAAATACCACTCTGGCTTTTCCTCATTGCTAAACCTTTCCTCAGTGAGTGACAAGATTAGTTACAGGTTCCAGAGGGGTGGCCGTGTTAGTCAATTTCAGCGAAACAAACAAGGAGTCCGGGGGCACTTTTAAAGACTAACACATTTATTTATCACATGAGCTTCCCTGGGAGAAAATCCCACTTCGTCAGA
>ML685941.1:987987-999271 GCA_007922175.1 Pelusios castaneus
TCTGACGAAGTGGGATTTTCTCCCAGGGAAGCTCATGTGATAAATAAATGTGTTAGTCTTTAAAAGTGCCCCCGGACTCCTTGTAAGATTAGCTACAGGCATTGTCTCTGGTGTGGAATCTAGAGTACAATGGACCTGGCGTAAGCGACAGGTAGTGAATATCGTGATTTGTGACGTACGGGACCATCTGTCACAAAGGCAGGCTCGCCTGGGTGCAAGATTGATCCGCGTGCCCGAGGGGACTGTCTGTGACTTCCTGGCAAGTCTGCTATTGTGCGTGAGGCGTTCACACTTGCTAATTGTACAGTCTATAATTAGATTGCAGCTCATCTGGGGGTTTTGCTCTGCCTCTGACATTGGCATTCACGGTCGTGGGTTCAGCCATTGCTGGGCCATTGTTCTTGCACGAGGCCGACTCGGGGCCGTAGAGCCGAACGCTTTGTCCTAGGATGGGGCGCAAGGTCGTCTGGAGTTGCAAAGCCAGAGCGATGTAACATGTAGGACAGAGTCCACGGGCTGCCTTGATCTGGGCGGCTGTGCCTCTCTGCATCGCGCACACGCCTTGCCAAGAAGCCATCAGCAGCAGTGAATAGCTACAAGGTAGAACTAGTCGAAGGAGGGTGTTGATGGGATTCCAGGCTGCAATTCCACCGCCAGAGCCCTCTATTTTACCCGACAGCAGACAGTAGGGGAGTGTCTAATGAGCTGGAGGATGCAGGACTGGGAGCAGTGTGAGACGGTGATGGGGTTGGTGCTGTGAATCTCAGGACAATGGGGATGTGGGAAAGGGCCCGTCTGCCAAGTGCATTCGCTGGTGGAGTCAAAGGGACACACTGGTTCATCTCTCACACAATCCACATGGCTTCGCCTGCCTCCGTTGTGGAAGAGCAACACTATAGAAGCCATAGAATAATAGGGCTGGAAGGGACCTCACGAGGTCATCTAGTCCAACCCCTGCTAAAAGCAGGACCACTCCCCTTAAATCATCCCAGCCAGGGTTTTGTCTAACCGAGCCTTAAAAATCTCCAAAGATGGAGATCCCACCACCTCCCTAGGTAACCCATTCCAATGCTTCACCACCCTCCTAGTGAGAAAGTTTTTCCTAATATCCAACCTTGACCTCCCCAGCTGTAATTTGAATCCATTGCTCCTGGTTCTGTCCTCTGTTACCCTCGAGAACAGCCTAGCTCCCTCCTCTTTGGAGCAACCCTTCAAGTAGTTGAAGGTTGCTATCAAATCTCCCCTCAGTCTTTTCTTCTGTAGACTAAATAAACCTAGTTCCTTCAGTCTCTCCTCATAAGTCATGTGCCCCAGCCCCCTAATCATTTTCGTTGCTCTTCTCTGGTGTCTCTCCAGTTTGTCCGCAAGTGGATCTAGAGGAGCTGAGGATTTGGCCCAATGTAATTAGTACATGTTTAAAACAGAGGGTGATTTCGGGTTGGGCCTATTTGAAAAGCAGGCCTAGACGAGGCAAGTTCTCCCGGCCAACCTTAATGCAGGAACGGCACTGCAGGAGCAAAGATTTCAGAAGGTTGCAAGGCTCACTGGTGTGGTTAATGCTGCTGCTGCGTTATGCAGCGCTGTGAGAATTCCCCCCCAGTCACCCCTGGCCCGCGCCTCCGAGGAGCAGAAGCCTACATGCCGATGAGTCAGTGCGACTAACCTTTAACGGGACGGCCGGGAGGCCGCGGCTTTGGGAGTGGTCCTGACTGGCTGTTTCAGCTGCAAATATTGACAGGGTAAAATCTCGCCGCCTCCTCGGATCAGCCTGCGCCAGTGCAAATGAAAGCAGTGGGGTCTGGTTGGGATGCGCTGCTTTAATCCTAGCTCGTCTGGGCTTGATATTTTCTCAGGGTCTGCACTCTTGATGTTCGTTAAAATCCAGCCTGGCCTTAGCAGGGGGTGGGCTTCAGGCTGGTGATTTTGTGGATCCTCCCCACCATCTGAGAGTCCCATCTCCGGCTCCATTTTCACCTGCCTGCTGTTTTGGGCTTTGCTAGATTCGGCTATCTTTGCTAGTGCCATCGCACCAAGAGACAGCTGGGTAATGGCCAACGGGCCCCAGTTATTCCCGTTCTGTTCTTCTGATGCAGCCAGAAGTGGGAGAGTGAGGAATTTTGCAGACTAGACATGTGCCCGGCCACGGGGAGAAGTTTGTAGCTGTAACGTCCACTGCAGCGGGTGGTCTAGAGAGGGAATAAGTTGGGGTGGGGAAGGAAGCCAGGCTAGGAATGAGGGGTGCTTTACTGAATCCCCCCCACCCCACCCCCATCAGCCACTTGTGGGGCTATCGCTCTAAATTACAGCCGCTGTCCAGGGGAAAAGCCCCAAGGAATGTGAGCGAAGGTGCATGGTGACAGGGCAGGGTAATCCAGCCTGAGCTTTCCAGGGGAAATTAGGGACGACCGAGGAAGATGTTTCTGCACGGGCCGCGATGGGGAGATGAGTCGGGACTCAGCCAGAATAAATCCCCCGGGGGGATATTTGTGCAGGCTGCTGGCTGCAGGCAAACTTTGTAGTTCTCGCTAGCTCCTAGCTTGCTCTGCACTGCCTAGTGGAACCATTCTGTCCCCATCCGCTAGGGCTGTCAGAACAGTTCACCATCACCATGGGCGTGAGCCAACTCAGAATCATGGCGGCTGTCTCCAGGCAGATCCTTACGGCATGTGAGCAAGGAGGTGTCACGGGAGGAGTGTGAGCTGTACTAACATTCCGGGTTTCTGTCTCCCAAGCTGCCAAGCCAGGCTGCCGCTTGATCAAAGCAAACACTCGGGCTGGGGTCGGCTGTGAAAAGCCCTGATTTAAGCAGGAGCAACTTGCCACTCAGCAATCTGCACGTCGTGTTTCAAATGCGGCAGTTGCTGGTGATCCTTGGGATACCAGAAGACAGCAGCAGGCAAAGGCTGTCGTTAATAATGCAATGGAATTGACAGCGAGTCAAAGGAGTAAATAAATCAGGTGCAGGTCGATGCAGGAAACCTTGCTCAATAAGTGTGACGGCAAAATGGCCAATGTGTTGCTTCCTGTATGCTTTGCCCTCAGCAGGGACAGTGAATTAGCAAGTGCACAGATGATCAGAATACAGGATGCAGGCAACCAGAGGGGGTTGTACCTGCAGGCTAATCAGGTGCAGGGAGATGTGAGTGTACTAGGTAAAACATTCTCTATGTTTGAGAACACCACTGCCATCTATTAGATGAACTCAGAATGGCACCACTGTGTATCATAGACCTTCTACTGCCAATTGCTGACAGTGAGTCTCCTATTGTTTTTCTAGCAGGAGGATCTGAGTTCTTTTCCTGCAGCTGCTGTTGAGCTCTAAGTGGCTGTCAAGTGCAGCATAATGGCATCTCTGCATTCCTAGCTAGCTGTGAGTTTGTTGCTAGAAACGTGGCAGACTGTGAACGTACACCACCTTAACTTTAAATGGGCTCTCCCACTAAAATTCATGGGGCCATCTGATCCTTGGTGTAACTACATCAATATTCTGCCAGTGGAAAGTTGTGATTGTTCTGTGATTACATTTACTTAAGCTCACTCTCATGCTTCAGGGCATGAGTGAGTCAGTGCAGGGGTCAGGAAGACTTTCCGAGACACAGTCCCTTCTTCCTTTCTAGCACAAGTTGTTGTGAACTACCTGTCCGGTCTGCTGTGGCACAGCAGGGTCTATGTATCTGAGTGTCTGGTTTTCTGAGGGAGTTGGTATCCCATCAGGCTCAGAGAGGAGGTGCCATTCTATGGCAGAGGTGGCCATCCCGAGATTGGCATGCAGCCCTCGGGATTTGGATCACAATGGGCTGTGTGAGTACAGGAATTAGTGGCTTAGAGAGGAACAGCTGCTGCAGTCCAGTAGCCTGGGACGGTTGTAGCACTGGGCGAGGCTATCAAAGAGAGAGAGTTTCAGAGTTGGGCAGTGAGCTAATTGAGTGGAACGAGCGCACGCAAGAGCCTTCACTGAAAAGGGAGGTTTGTGCCAGAGCTTTGGACTCCATCCCAACCACTCACAGCAAAGGACACCCCTCCATTTTACCAATCAGGGCAGAGGACACAGCTATCCCACCAATCAGAGCAGAGGACACCCAACACCCCACCAATCAGAGCAGAGGACACCCAACACCCCACCGATCAGAGCAGAGGACCTTGAAGAATTTCAGCAGTCATGGAACAGGCTGCACCCACATGCTGACTATTTACTCCCCTCCCCCTTCCCTTTGTCAAGCACTGAAAGTCATTCCTCCAATTACTGCACGGGAAAATCCAGCCAGCCAATCACAGCACAGGGCACCCCGACATTCTAAGACGCCTCTTCTTCCCCCCTACTTATGACCATCCATCCCATCAGTCAGAGCCAAGGCCATAGACCATCTTTGCACCAATCTCAGCGAACGACATGCCCACACCCCACCAATCAAATTCACGGCTGAGCAGTTCTGAAGCCACCCAATGGGGGGAGAGTGACACACACATACCCCACCCTGCTTTGGGTTCGGTTTTGCCAAACCAAATCTGAGTGAATGCTTGTGTATGCCCGCACCCTCACCGGGACGGTCTCAGAACTGTGTGTCATGAGCCTTATACTGCTCGGAGAAATTAATTAGTGGAGATTCTCCTTTTAACTGGGTGTGCTTCTGGAGCAGGGCAATGTGAGTTCTCTCCATGCTGATCACCACCCCATTCTGGATGGGCCCAGTGCGGAGCTTAGCGACAACACATTTCTATTTGACCTTAGGGTCCCTGCCAAAGCAAACAGTGAGGCTGCCCTGTTATTGCTACTCCCTCCCTCCTGGGTTTTGTTCCTGCTGGAGGAGGTGAGGAAGGGAAAGAAAGGAAGTCACTCTCATGTAAACGCTTACCGATGGGCCAAACACGGTTGAATCTCACCTCACTCTGATTTTGCACCATGGTGGTTAGCTTCGGGGGAGTTTGGCATTCACAGAGACTGAATAATGATTTCAGGAGGTAGCCCAATACAAACAGTGCAAGGTGTTGTTCCCCAAAACATGTGGCATACCCCTGAAGGAACACTGGGTGGGAGCCGGGTCTCTCAGTTGTTCTCCGGACTTTCGGCTTTCATTAAAATAGACAACTGTAATGTCTTCACTGTTACAGTTTCAGAGAAAACTTTCTGTTGGTGGCTATGGTAATCAAACTAGCACTCCCTGCCTGAGTTTGCCGAGAGCCTGAAGCAGTATCTCTACAGCGTGTGCATTTCAGTGGATGCTAACCCGGATGGGAACAAGGATGCCTGAAATGTCAGCGTTAACTATTCCACTTCAGGGCTTGGGGTAGTCCTTTACCAGTGCCCCATAGCATAGAAGTGGGCTCAGCTTGTAAAAGTGGGGGAAAGGCAGGTGCAAAAGTTCCTAGAGACCAGATGCTTCTTGCCTTGTCCCTCTGTTACCCTGTGGGTGTAAAATGCTACCAGCCTAGCGGGACCATTACACACCACTGTTTGCAAGTGCTGACCCTTGGTATGTTGCAGGAGGGAAGTGGGCCCTAGCAGGAACAACAACATGGACCTCTGTATCTGGACCCCTGAGATTTAAAAAGTTAGCCTTGAATCCTCTTGCACAAATGAACTGAGGAGTGATTGGCCCCATCCGAGTACACTAGCTGCCAAAAATCTCAGGGTCAAAATATCCCCCAAATAAACACTGTCTAGTGAGCAGATGGCCCCGGGAGCACTCCCCAGGCTCTGCTAACCTTCGCTAGCAGGGCTCTCATGACAGGAGTTGGCCAGGAGTACTTAATAAATGGAAACAAGCCCCAAGTGTCCAATCTCCGATGCGAGGGGCTGGGCTTGCGGTTAGCTTGTATGAGCCTTGGACTGGGCATGATTTAGGGCTTTAAAGAGAAGTTCTGCTCTGCAGATGCCTCCTCTGCTTCCTTTGAGACACTTTTCTTGCATGTCAGAATTGCAGAGCTCAGTGCCAGGTGCTGGACACTCACTGTTGCAGGCCCTGTACACACTGTAAGCGATGCTCCTTGCTCCAAAGAGCTTACATCGAGCTAGCCAAGACAGGCTCAATATGCCCATTTTACAGAGGAGAAACCAAGGCACGGAGAGATGCTGTGACTTGCCCACAGTTCCACTGAGTCTGTGGCCCAGCTGGGAATTGAGCCCAGGTCTCTTGAGGCCTAGTCCACTGCCTGGGCCACAAGATGAGACTTTCTGCCATTGAAAGCTTGCTACCAGCACCCCTGGTGGTTCCATTCCCCCCTGCCCCTCTCACAGGGGTCTGAACCGGCCCTCCCTGTGATTTGAACCCACTTCTGCCACCAATTCAGCCCAGCTCCTCCCATGATATTTGGCAAGGGCAGCATGTGCAGCATCAATCACAGTAGAGGAAAAAAACCAGCAGCAGCTTGTTGCACGGGGGGAGCGAGATGGGCGACTTGCAGAGGGATGAGCCAGCTTCCCTTCTCTCCCCGCAGCCTCAGCTTTGCCCTGGGAATGTGCCTCTTCCTCCTCCCACTTCCCTCCTGTCCCTTGCCCTGTGGAGCACGTTGGCATCTGCTTTCAGGGCAACAAATCCCTTCTCCCACATGGCTGGCTTCGGAAGGTCCTTAGAAAGGCACTGACCCAGAGGGGGGAAAGGCGAGCGTAGATATCTGCTTTGAAAGCAACAGGAGCCGGCAGGGAACCCCGGAGGCAGGTGGGTACATGTGGTTCCCTCTCTATTTCTCTTTGGCTGCCTCCCCTTCGGGGGCAAGGACCCCCTGTGACATTTCCTACTGGCAGCAAGCTCCACTCCCAGCCTGGGTCCCGTAGACATGAGAGAGCCAGCCAGCTCGGCGAGATCCTGAGATCTCTTCATTTTCACCTCCCGCAGCCAGACTCAGGGGCTAGGAAGTAGGATCTGGCTCTGACAGCTCCGCAGGGAAAGGGCAGACTCAGGGTAATTACGTTCTGCTTCGCCTGACAAGCCTGCTGCAGTTTCCGTTCAGAATTCACATAGCAGATGCCAGAGCGGCGCAGATCTCTGAGCCAGCGGTGTCCTCTCTTTGCCAGTGACCAGGGCCGGGGGGGCCCCCAGTTAGGACGGACTCACTAATGGATAACACACCAAACTGGGAGTCTGGTGGCTCTTCTCCACCCTCATTTCCTTTTGTCTTTCAGTTCCCAGTGGGGGAAGTCTTAGCTGGGACCAGTGGGAGTTGCTCACAGAGCTCAGGCAGCCTTCTCAGGGGTCCATTCCCATCCCCTCGGAGGCTCCTCTATGCTTCCTGTGCTCCCAGCTCTGCCTGCTGGGTGCCACGGCTGACAAACCCAGGCGCTACACCTTCCCCATCTGTACAGCCCCACATCTGTGTTGGGGGTGAGGGGTGGAAGCGGGTCAGAGGGGCTGGTCAAGACACATGGTATTTCCCTGTCTGGCTGCTCTAAGATAAACCTGGGCTGTTTTGGGCCCCCAGCCAGCCCCGGAGCAGGGGAGCCAGCACTCCTTGGCATCATGGTGTAGTTGGGGCCCGGAGCTTTCACAGAAACACCAAGGTGCCCTCGCATCCCTGAGAATTGGGCCTGCAGTGTGCCTTCTGCTTTGACCTGTCTGATTCTTTCAGGAGCGCAGGTGAAGAGGCCTTTTGGGGGCATTTTCATTTCCCCACAATCCCTGCATGGAGGTGCAGCCCTTCTCTCACTTCCCAGCTGTAGTGCTCTGAGCACTTTCCAGAGAGCGGTCATTCTACCCATCTTGCGACTGGGGAAACTGAGGCACAGCACCCGAGTGAGGTGCCCCAGCTTGCATGGAGAGTCCATGGCTAGGACTTACCCAGGTGGTAGGTTCTGTTAGTCTCTCTGCAGGGTAAACTCTGCGCTGCTCTTAGGCTATGTCTACACTTACAAAGTGAAGTTGATATAACAAATTGGCTACACTTTAAGTCGACTTTGTTAAGTCGACTTAACAGCAGAGGTAGCTGTTATATTGGCTTTCAGTCGACTTAATAAAGTCGACTTGGCGTTAATTCCCATCTACACTGGACTTAAGGAGTCGACTTAAGGCTTAAGTCGATCTAAAAGGAGGTGTTATTAAGTGGATTTAAGATTTCCTTAAGTCGACGTAAGGAAATGCTTAAGTCAACTTAAGAAAAGCCCAGTGTGGACGCGGCTTTGTTTAGATCGACTTAAGCCTCCTTAAGTCAACCTAACTTGCCAGAACAGATGCACCCAGTGAGAGTGGTGGGAGATCCCTCAGTGTGAAACTGGACTGGACAGACGGTGGTGGAGAATACCCTGATCCCACCCTCGCGGGGGGCAGGATGAAAGTGATCCACCGGCCCCATCTCTGATGCCTTTTCTTCCACAGGGACGGCCACCAGAGCTGGCAGAATTAGGGAGCCTAGGTGGCCCCTTGCATGGCCACAGACGTCGGAGTCAGCAGTGTGGGTGTGCCGGGCGGCAGGTGTTCTTATTGATGTTGTTATGCTCCTGACACAGATGTCTGCTTGGCTGCCTGTGTGAGTCTATGTAGGCGTGCTCCCTTAGGATTACCCCTGGCTCAGATCTTTAAGTGGGGTGTCCGTTAGCCCAGTGATCTAGAGCCTGGCTTGGATCTTAAGCAGGGACTGAGTTAGCCTGGTGATCCTAAGCCGAGGTGCTCCTTCGGTTGACGCTTTGGGTTACCTGTAGCTCAGGTCTTTCGCGAGGACTCAGTTAGCTCAGTGACCTTAAGCTTAGGCGTACCCTGTGTGCAGAAAGTAAACTGAGGCAACACTCACGATCGAAGAAACCAGCACGACCACGGATCCTTGTAGAAACGAAGGTGCCAGGTTAGGCTTTATTGCAACGTAGCCCAATGGCAAACAATCTATCTCAGCAGACCTGTTGGAGCGTTCATGCTCTTAATGCAACGGAACAGCTCAGCTGATGGCAGGACTCTCCGTCACCCTTTCGGGCTGCACGAAATGTGGGCTCTCGGGCTGCTGCTTTTATACCGTACGCACAGGGCCATCCTTTGGGGGGGAGAATGGGGTGATTGCCCCGGGCCTCGCGCTTACGTGGGCCCCACGCTATCCCGCTCCTATCCCGCGCCGGCTCTCCCCCATGGCCGGTTCACCCTGGCCCTGCTGACTTTGCCGGTGAGCTGAAAGAAGCGGGGGGCAAGGGCTGGAAGGGCGTCACCCGGCCTCTGGGCCGGCCCTCCCCGCCCTCAGCCAACCTGCCCTTCCCCCCCCGAGTGGGGTGGGGGCCCCCCAGGCCACTTGGCCCTCGGCCCCGCTCCCCGCTAGGGACAGCCCTGCTTACTCGGACCTACTGACTCGGCCCCCTTTGGGGTACAAGTGTATCTTGATTGGTTCACACACCCCTTCTCCGATCCCACCCATAGATCGGATAGGTGCGCACGTCACTGGACATCTTCATCCAGCAGGGTGTCAGATCTGAGCGTGACGTTACCTTTACGCTTGGCCAGAACGTTCCCTTCGGGTTTGCCCGAGATATTACCCCCAGGCCCGACCGAAACATCGCCTTTGTCTCCTTGGCGCTAGACCGAACGCCTCCCCCCTTTCAGGTGCCTTTCCACTCTTGCTGTAGCTGCGGCTGACTTCTCGCCAATTTCTGTGATGTCAGATTACTCCTGTCAACTCAACCATTTATCCAGCTCAGGCCTGCTGGTTTGATCTGCTTCACTAGCCCTTAAGCCTTATTCCTGATCATTTCTGCTTGTCTTTTTAATTTAACCTTTTACGTTCTCCTGCAGAACCGGCCCTGGTTCTGGGTGGGTTTCCAGTTTGTTGCCGTTATTAGCTAAACAGGACGGAGTCCCTTTGACTGCCAGGCCCAGGGACTCTAGTACCGTTCACTTGCAGACTGTAGCACCAGACTGTGGATGGGAATCTGGTGTCAGCCGCAATGGTGGGCGAGGAGAATCGCCCCTGGGGGAGCATGGCAGATGCTGGGGACTGCAGGATGCACTCCCCTGGAGGCTTGAAGGGACCATGAGAGATCATCCAGTCTTTGTATAGCTCACCCAGCGTCCAAGGGAGAGGACTTCACCCCGGTGCCCAGAGGCGGTGAAGCAATGCGTTAGGGGCAAAGGCCAGCCTGTCTGTGCCCCAACGTGGATGTGCTCGCTGAAAGGTAGCACATACCCAGGGTTAGCTCAAGTGCTCTGAGTTCAGTTCCCTGCCAGTGATTCACTAGGTGACCTTGGGTGAGTGGCGGCCCCGCTCTGTGCCTCAGTTTCCCTTTTTGCACAGTGCTCTGAGAACCAGGGTTGAAATGCACGGTGTGTATAATGTTGCCTTAGCTCGCTCCCTTATACAGGTAGGATCAGCCATTGTCTAGGCCATTTCGTAGCCTCCTAATACGCCGGCTCTTTGCTGACACATCCACCAGCATCGCAGGAGCCACCCTTGGGATGAATTTAGCTCGGTGGGGGGGGGACGGCGTATTTCCAATTAAATCATAAGTCGCTTGCTCTGGCACCTCTAGAAAGTGGCTCAGTTCACAGGGTGGATCCAGGCTGTGGCACATTCCATCCCGAGCCCAGGAGGCCTTCAAGACAAGGCGTCAGATAATCTCTCCCTCACCACCAAACACTACTGTGGCAGGCGGCGTGAGCGGGCTGGCCTGAGAGACTGTGAGGAGGTTGGGAGGGAAGGCTCGGAGCTGAGCCCAAGAGCTGGCCTTATGTCCGTCCCTCGCGCCTGGGCTGCGATGCAGATGCGGTGGGTGGAAGCTGAAGGGATGAATGAGGCAGTAAATTGCTGTCTGGCCCCGCTGACGGGGCTGCCAGAGGCCGTGTGTGCCCAGCCTGTAAAAGGGGGAGGAAGAGGAGACCCAGGGGACAGGGAAAACTCCAGAGTTCAAGGAATTTGATGGGAATCTTTTCACTGGTTAATGGGCTCTCATGAAGGGAGGGTTGGCCCAGCACGACCGCAGCCTCCCTGGGCCAGGGGACCATTGATGGCTACAAACTGACCTATGGGGCTGACCCCGGGTCTGAGCTTCTGTTTCCCATCTGTGTGATAAGTGGATGAGATTTCTCTATTTTGATTGCAAGCTCTTCGGGGCAGGGACAGTCTCTTCCTATTGGAACGTGCAGCGCCAAGCACCTTGGCCGGTAGGCGCTTTCATGCATGCTACAAATAATCAATAACAGCAATTTTATCTGGAGGGAGTCCTTATACAGCTACTGTCCCCTGTATCTGAGTCTCTCCCAAATATTTGAACATAGAAATAATTTCTCTTGGCTTTCTCAGCCTGCAGAAGAAATTGCCTGATCAGTAGATAGCATTGTGTGTGTGTGTGTGTGTGTGTGTGTGTGTGTGTGTGTGTGTGTGT
>ML685941.1:999281-1037926 GCA_007922175.1 Pelusios castaneus
TGTGTGTGTGTGTGTGTGTGTGTGTGTGTGTGTGTGTGTGTGTGTGTGTGTGTGTTTGAGAGAAAGCTCAAGAGAGATGAATTCACCGAAGGTCTAAGAAATAACAGTAATACTTTGCTCTTATCTAGCACTTTTAATCAGTAGATCTCAAAGCATTTTACACAGGATGTCAGTGCAATTATCTGCATTTTACAGATGGGGAAACTGAGGCACAGAGAGGTAAAATGACTTGCCCGGAGTCCCCCAGCAGAGGAGCCAGGAGCAGGAGTCATGTCTCCTGTGTCCCTTGCTAGTGCGTTACCTAATAGGTCACACTGCCTCCCTCATGAAGTTTGCCTTTAACTCGGTACCATGAGTCCTCTAGCCTTTTTGGTTGGTTGGTTGGATTGGGGTTTTTTTTGGTCTCTTGTGGCAGTGAGTTCCACAGGCTAGGTCTGACACTGCTGAAAATTCTTTCTTCCCCTGACTGGTCTAGAGGCTCAGTCTAAACTGAGGTCTGAGATCAGAAGGGGAGAAGACGAACTGTGCTGTGGCATCATCTGCTATTGAAGTTCTAGATTCATTGATTTTGAAGGTCACAAGGGACCATTTGATCATCTCTCCCTCCTAGCACAGGCCAGAGATGCTCACCTAGCAATTCCTGCTCTTGCGCTATCTGTCTGTTTCAGTGATTTCTGCAGTGCCCATCAACGTGGTACTGAAACCGTGCGCATAGCAGGCTCCGTTACCTCTAGGAAAGCTGCAGAATAGAAACCCTACGTTTCCATTAACACATGGATTTTCTCTTCTTTCCCAGGATGCCTTACTGAGTCTGGGGTCTGTGATCGATGTCGCCAGCCTACGGGAAGTCATCAAAGATGCTGTTGCGTCCGTGCTCCCGAAAGTGGTACGTAGAGACAGCTTCCAGCTGGGGAAGGCAGCTCTGTTGGCTTTCTGCTCATAAAATGCGGCAAAGACTCACCTGCACGGCTGCACCTGCTTGTAAAACAGGGGCAGGAGCTGGGGTTTAAACAATCCTGGGTGCTACGTATGTAACTGCTGTAATTTGGTGGGCCCTGGAATCTTCCTAATTTCTGGGCCCCCTTCTCATAGGAATCCATAGGAATGAAATTTATGGGCCCAGGAATGGCATTCCCTGGCATTCCCACTTATGTTAACCACTGCGTAGCTGAGGTTTATGGATGATACGGGCAGAGTTTCCTTCTGATGGTGCAAGCTCCGTGCCTCAGTTTCCCTCTCTGTGGCGCAGCATTAGCAGCACTGTGTTGGAGTCGTCCGCAGGACGTAAAACGGCAGGAGGTCTCCTGTCAAGACTGACTGGAATCGTAACTAGAGGAGGTGGCTGTCAAATAGCTTCCGAAGGGCAGTGATGGGAGACATTCAAAACCCAGGTACACAAAGGCCCACCAACCATATCTAGGCAGCTGGGGCTGGTGCCCTGTCCCCTGAGGGGAGGATCCCTCCGCGTCTACATTCCTTACAAACAGTCGGGCCAGGATTCAACCCCAGGACCGTTCTGCCAGGGCCAGAGGAGCCTGCAGAATCCAGCACTGTCTCCTTCACGGCTCAGGAGGTCACTGAGCGCTTGGTGAGCCTCTGTGGCTAATGAATCCCCAAGCTCGGGCCAGGCCGTAGCTGTGTGTTGGGTCCATGGGAAGGGAGTGCGTCCTAGAGCGAGAAAACGCCAGGGACAAACCGAGAGGGGGAAATACGTTTGAGTGCCCCAGGGGACCTGTGCCAACGCAAACAGCCCCCCAGCAGCTGTTCCACAGTGTCCCGGTCCCTGCGACAGTGTCCGCCCGTGTCACAGCTGTAAACTCCGCTGCCCAGGGGTTACAGACCCCCGATGCCTTGCCCCTCACCACCTGCTGCTTTGTGCAATTGTTCGACCGGCCACGCGGGTGCCACGCACCAGCCACGCTCCTGTCTGCAGTGGACAGGAGTTATTGGATCTCCTGGGCCTGTGGGAAATACCGCAGCAGCACCATGAGTCTCCTGTGAAGATCTGGGCTTCAGAGTGCTGGGAGCTGTACGTACAGTAGGAGGCCAAAGCATGTGCAATGTAAATAGATACGGTGGGCCAAAACCAGCAGGAGAATGATTTGATTGTAGTCACGCAGCAAGAGGCGGGGCTGGATCCCAGCCCCCTGACCCTCATGCTAGTGATCTAGCCATTAGACCATACTGCCTCTAATTCCCCTTGGCCTGAGTGAAATGACCTCTTTCCCCTCTGCTGTGTGGTGAGTGCTCACGGTACCTGCCTGCCCCCCTCCTAGGCCTCAGCCTGGGCCAGAAAGGGTCAATCTGGACCCTGCTGCCCTGTTCCTGCCCCAGCTGGGTGTTAGTTGAGCCTGCTGTTTGATTTGCCGTCTCTTTCGCAGCCAATGAGCACAAAGCATCCAGGCTGTGGTTGTCCTGTTAGCCTCAAATCGTTCTCGGGTTGACGTTTGCTCCTCACATTCTCGTGCGCGGGTCGCAGGCAGCTGTGCAAAATCCCCTCTGCTCTCCTGGGCCGTTGTGTTCCTAATCTCCTGCCATTAACCCGGGGGAGAACAACTGCGTGTTCGCTCTGTTAGCGCCTGTGAGCACTAGGATCCTCCTCTGGAAGGAGCGAGTGAGGTGTCCCGTGTGGCAGGGATGGTTCATCAAGGGAAGCAGTCAATTCGCAGTGGGCACCCCATGAAGAGCCTCAAGGAACCCCCGTTGCAGTGGAAGTCATTCGCTGAAGGCCAGAGTCCAATGGGAAGTCATCTGTGTGCAGAGATGGTCTCCTGGGCTGGGGAAATTAACTCTCAAGTTCCCACAGTTGGTCCCTTATAACCATATCAGTGAAGACCAGGATTCAGTCTCTTCAGTGCAAAGCTATTGTTTATTGAAAAGCAGGTATCGCAGACAAATCGAAAAGACCATACACGTCTCTTCTTCGGAAGCCTCAGTTTCCCCAGCAGAAACTCTCAGTAGCTGTGCTGATTGGTTACCTGATTGGTAAGCAAAGCAGGATAGACATCATTCTAGGTGAAGACTGGCTCTCCCTCTTCACCTGGATCCCTCAGCACTTGGTTGATTTTCTGAGTCCCTCATAGTGGGGTCTTGGCAACCCTAGGCCCTCTCTTTTATGATCCCTCGGAGCAGGGTCTAGGTTTCCCCAAGGGCCTCTGGTCTCACGTCCGACAGTGTCACCGACCTTCTTGTATATATGAGATATAGATAGAGAAGAACTAGATGCCATGTGTTCCTCCCACTACTTATACCCTTTCCTCAAAGAAGTCACATATCTCCAAAATATGCTGTGCCAGCAAATTAAGTGGCAAATTCCAATTAATTCCGAATTTGGGCAGGACTGCAGGGATGGGCTGATCTTCGCTTACGATGGGTTACTCCCCTGCGGGCACCTGAGGTCACGTCATTCTACAGGGTCAGTTGACGCAGGTCAGCTCGCCCCAGAGTCACCGTTATACACCTCCACGTGTTTGTAGCAGGTGAACCGGCCACTGGCTGATCGCCACCCTTGGTCTTCCACACCCCAAGGTCTGAATAGACATTCGGGACACGTGCGTATGCCAAGCGCCAGTTGGGCCTATTTCAGTGATTTCCCACAGTCTAGTGCTGTGAAATCCTTCTCCCAGAACCCCTCAGCGCCCAAGCTGTCCAAACTTGTCCCCTGCAACAGCACATAGTGATTCAGCACCGTCCCAATGGTATCAATCCAGATGTGTCTGATGTCCAGGAAGAGCAAGGTGGGTTTTTACACTTAGCACTGGGGAAACGTGATAATCCCGTTCTCTGCTGGGGGAACCTGAGGCAAATGGGGGTCTTGCCCAAGGTCACCCAGCAGGGGATAGAGTACGGCTCTTCTGAGCCCCGGCTTTAGTCACAAGACCAGCCACCTGCTAAGGATTTTAAACTGTCCGCTCACAGGCCACTTTCACTAGCAACTCACGGGGGCTGAGTTTGAGCCAGGGATTTTGTGCAATGACCCCTACCCACGCCTTTTTCCTTCCAACCCAGCAGCTGCCCAGGCAGCAAACCCTCTGGGCCAGCACCTTCCAGCAAGGGGCGTTATTCCACCTTGCAATTCTACCCTGCTTGACACCCGCTGGGGACCGGCTCCGACGAATGGGAAACCTTGCGATCCCAACCTTTCTGGATGAGAAGCCACGAAACCTCCTGTAGCAGAATCAGGTTGTGTCCCTGGAGGCTAAACACCCCAGGTCCTTTTCTCTGGGTGCCTGAGTTACTCGAGTGCAGTGGAGACACGCTCCAGTGACCGCTGATCCAGGAGGTCCTACTCCTGTTCACACCAGCGTCAATCCGGAGCCACTGCTGACAGCACCCCGATTTCAACCAGCATCACTAAAAACAGGACCGGGCTCTGCTTTGTCTGTTAGTGATCAGCATAGTGGGGAGGCTGGAGTCGGCGGTAGAATCAGGCGGGCATGCTGAAATGTATTCTTTTCACGGCTCTGCCGCGATGTAAGCGATTGAATCTGTTTTCACACAATACAATTATTCCAGCGAGCTGTTCGCAAGGAGCTGGTGTCGGGTGGGTTTTTTGGTAATTAGTTCTTTTCAATTTTCTGGTGTTTGAGTGCACATTACTCCTTTGTTAACCAGCGCGCTCTTTATCACGCCTATAAAGGCAGCTCATTCGCAGGCGCCTTTCTGCATAGAAAATTAGAGATAATTGCCAGTGGTTTTTTAATCAAATAATGGGGGTGGCATTTGTGCCAGACCCTCTTCGCCCTGGGGCCATGGCTTGTTTGCACAGCCCAGGTGCTGTAATACGCTCGTCAAGCGTGTGTCCCGCCTCGGCACACGACGAGGATAATAACCGACTACAGCTGTCGGAATCTGGAGGCGCTCCTTTCGCTCCAGTGATAGAGGTCTGTGCTTTGGTGTTAGTGGGCTCCCGGATTCAAACCGATGGCTGAGCCTGGCCCAAGTGCACTTTGCTGAGCGATCGAGTCCCAGCACACAGCATTTCAGATGGCTTTCCTTTTGGGAACTAGCCTTAAAAAGATTTGCCAACCAAAAGCCTCCAAGATTTGGCCAGCTCGCTGCCTCAGTTTCCCTGCTTAAACCAGCGCTGGTCTACCTCCCTGCTCTGCTGTGAGGCTGAATTATATCCTATCCACTAGGTGATGCTGCCTCTTGGGGGAGACATTGTATGTCTTCACTTGTCCATGCAATGATGTTGGCATGTTGTAGGGAGGACAAGGTGATGCCCAACCATCTCCTAACTATATGGCTGACTCCTGTTTGCTCTGGAGCACTCCTCCCATCTGCGGTGGAGCTTCTGAGGCTACAAATCTGGCTGGATTCGTGCGTGATGCAAGAAGTGATGAGGACGTTAACTTCCCAGCATGCAATCTGACAACAGTGTCCTGTTGACTTGACCCACCCAGCACTCATCGGATCTGCAGGGGCTGGGCACCCGTTCAGGGGCTGATCACCCTTCTTAGGATTCAATGCTCCATGTGTTATCTCGCCACTGGTTTCTTGCTACCCAAAGGTGCTACGGCAATGATTAATGTCCTCTGTTTATCCTTGGGGCAGATACAGCATGGGCAAACTTCCCCCAAAGTCCCACCAAGAGCCCCTACCCGGGAGGTTCCGTCTGGGGGTGCACATGGGTAGCTCCGTTTGCAGGGCCCCCTTGAGTCCTCAGGCTCTCTGCTGAGACTATCCACAAAGGAACCAATTATGATGGTGTCTTCTCCCTGACCACTGAGACCCAGCAACTCGTCTCACGGAGCCAGCACACGATAATGACTTCCAGCCGCTATTATTTGCAGAGGTGCTGACTGAGATAGGGCCCCACGGTGCTAGGTGCTGCACGTATATGTAGGAAGAGACAGTCCCTTCTGCGGGGAACTCACTGTCTAACTAGACAAGACCAAGGATCGGCGAAAAGGATAGAACTGCCCTTCTGAGACAGACTGGATGGGCTAAGGCTGCAGAGATGGGACCTGTAACCGAGATACACTGACTGTATCCAAGCGACGGTTAAGAGGTGACTTGATTAGAGTATCTCCGTCCTTTATGCTGAGATTTCATAGCAGCGGGCTCTTTAACCTGGCTGATGAGACACAGCAAGATCTAATGGCTGGAAATAAGGTGCAATTCTGATAACAGAGGGAGCAATGAACTTCCGTGGAGGGATCCTGTCATGAGAAGTCATTAAATTCAGGCCGGCTGTATTTCTAAAAGATCTGCTCCCCCTCAACCAGATCTTCTGGGCTCGGTGCAGGTTATCGGGTGAGGTTCCCTGACCTGTGTGATGCAGGCTGGATTCCCACGGTGGTCCCGTGAGGGTGTGACATCACTGAATTGTTCAGTCCTCTCCAGTCCCCCCACTCTCCACCCCTCTTTTATTAAAAGCAGACGCAGCACCCTTGACATTAGACAATTACCCACTGCCTGACAAGAAACTGCTTCTCTTGCAGAAGCGAGCTGACTCCACGGCTTCCCATTCTTTGCGCTTGGCAAACAGAGCGAAGATAATAGCATGCTGAACACGGCGTGTTATATAATTATTCAGACTTCCACCGCTGGGAGGGATGGGGCCAGATGCTTGGTGGAGCCGCGAAACCAAACCAAGCCAGTGTTAAATCTGTTTCCTTGTGGCCACCTCCTTCCTGCCTCCTAGAGGTAGTGCGCACAGCAGTTATCCCTCGACGGGAGAGGGACAGAGAGAACGGGGATTTCAGTCTGTGCCCAGCTCTGCCAGCAGGTGACCTTGACCAAATCATTGATCCGCCTTAGGATTTTCTCCTGCTGCCCTTCTAACGTCTGGGCACCTCCTGCGGGCCATGGCAAAGTCCCTTGTGGACTTCATAGAGTCTGCAGCCAGAAGGGACCCATGGGAGCCATCTGTCAGCTCTCCTGTATTGCACTGGCCGGAGACCTGCCCCACAATAATTTCGAAAAACAGCCCGTCTCGATTTAAAAACTGCCCGAGATGGAGAATTCACAAGGCACCTTGGTGAACTGTTCTGTGGTTAAATTACTCACACGCTTCCACCTTATTTCCAGTCTGAATTTGTCTAGCTTCCGCTTCCAGCCATTGCAACATGTTGGGCCTGGCTCGGCTGGTGTGGCCAGCCCATTAGCAAATATTTTCTCCGCGCATAGGTGCTTCTAGACTAATCGAGCCACCCCGTCGCTTTCTCTTCGTTGAAGTAAATAGAGTGGGCTCCTGAAAGTCGGGTTTTCTAATCCTGCAATCATTCTCGCGCCTCTTCTCTGGCCCTTCTCCAGTGTATTAACTCCCTTCTCGAACTGTGGGCGCCAGAGCCGGAGACAGCGTCCCAGCTCTGTCACACCAGGGCCAACTGCGGAGGACAAATAACCTCTCCTACGTGACATTCCCCCCTTTATGAATCCAAGGCTCGCACTAGCTCATTTGGCCACAGCATCACAGTGGGAGCTCATAGGCCAGGATTATCCAGTGACACCTCCAGTCTTTTTCAGAGTCCCAGCTTCCCTGGCTAGGGTCCCCCACCCCGTAAATAGGGCCGACATTCGGTGTTCCTGGGTCTAGATATAACCCTTCTGCCAGGCAGAGCCGGGAGCAGCGAAGGACCAGGTTCTGTATCTAGGTGTTCGAGCAACTCCAACTGGCTCAAGCCCCTGCCCGGTCTTGGGAAATCACACGTTATCCCCTGGGCGCCCTAAAGGGCGATGCTTTCCCTCTCGCACTCAGAGTCTGAGTGGAGAACACAAAGCTTTTAATAAAACAAGAGCGAGGCATTTTCAAAACCGTCGCAGGTTTGGGAAAAACCAGGGCAAAGGCAGAATATTTACCCAATGAGCAGCTTACGTCGGGTGCGTCTTTCACTTCTCCCAGACCACCATGCGACCTTCGCCAGTCTCCTCCAGCTGTCTCCTGCCACCCCTGGGCCTCGCTGAGTGCCATCTGCTGGTCTCCTCATCAACAGGTGCTGAGCACACATGGCTTCTGCCAGCTGCTGGCACCACCCCAAGCACGGCCGCTCACTGGCTTCCGCCAGCCGCCGGTACCAACCACCGCTGGCCGTCAGCCACTCACTGGCTCCTCCGGCCATGGGTGCCAACCACTGCTGGTTCCTCTTGGCTGTCCATCAAGCTTTCCGAATTTTCTCAAAGATTTCAGCTCTGAGGAAAACCTTTCTGCTGACACAGGAGCAAAGTTGCTGCTTAAAATAGCAAAAGACACCACCGGGAATCCACCCTCTTTTTTAAACAAACAAGGAGTCCTGTGGCACTTTTAAAGACTTGATAGCCTTGAAAAGTGTCCCAGGACTCTTTGTTTGTTTGGCTGATTTAGACTAACACGGATCCCCCTTTGGAATCTCTCTTTTAAGAATGGGAGAGGGATTAGGCTCTGCCTGGAGCATGGCTCTTTGTTAGAGCCTCACCCCTCCCTTCTGCTCTTTCAATATTGAAACTTGGTGTGCCCCCTTTTCTGAGTTCTGGGTGGGTGAAAATGACTCTGCCATCAGCGCAGGGCTAAACACAGTTCACACTCCCAAAGGACAACACACAATCAAAAGACAACATTTCATTGTCCCTTCACTTAACACAAAAGGGATTTGTTACCCAAGCCAGCCACACTTACCATTCCCCATCCCGCCCAGCCTGGGTGGGTGAAATAATGCAAAGTGCCTAATTCTGCTCCTGCAAATATGGTGCACCCCTTTCAGCTGACTGAGCAGGGGCTGCCCAGTCACTCAGACCTTGCTGACATACTGGGATCTGGGTTTTTGGAGCAGGAGAGGCCTGATCCAGCTCTGGGGCTGCAGTGAAGTTCCCAGTTGTCGTGGGTCTCAGACTAGTGAAGTCCTAAGTGTGAATATGTTCTTCCAGCTGTCAGAGCGAGTGAAATTAGTTCTGTTATCCCCGTCTGCAGGTGAGGAAACTGTGGCATGGAGCAGTTGAGGGGATGATTAATTTACACTCCTCTTGATCTCAATGGTTTTGGGATTAGGCCCCATGAGTCACACAGCAGGACAGAGTCCAGTGCCTTACCCACAAGACTCTCCCTCCGCACTTTCTGCCTCCTCCTCCTCCTCATCGCTGCGACTGCTCCCCAGTCCCCTGGCTGGCGGCCACTTGTTTCCTTCGCCGCTCACTTGGCTAGGGTGGCTCAGGACGCTCGCTTTGCCGTTGGGGGTGGAGAAAGACTATTGCCTCCCCTAATGAGCTTTATCGAGCATGAAATTGGGCGGAAGCCCGTGTCCGCCCCCAAATGAATCAATGGGTTCGATAAGCCGTGACAAGGTAACAGCGTGCAGCCAGCAGTGGAGCTCAAAGAGGCCAGGGCTGCAAAGAGCGTCTCTTCCGTACCCAAGAGCCCCTGGCCGCCCTTCTCTCCATGGTGGACGCTGTTACACCACGGCTCCCCGGGGCTGTTTTCTTCTGATTGCATTACTTTGCCGTGAAGTGACCATAGTGATGACGTGGGTTTCTGAGTCATGTCGGCTCTAGGGGGCTGACCTGCATTTCCCAGGTACCCCCTGGCATTGGCCAGAGGCATCCCGGCCCTCCACGCAGTGGTTAAAGTATAATTTGATGGGCCCCGGAACCCTCCTAATCTCCAGGCCCCCTTCCCATATTGTCTGGGCCCCCTTCATGCATGTGCGGGCCCCAGCCCAGGTAGGCATTTGCAATCACTTCTCAGTACCACCTGCATCGGTTATCGCTCCATAAAAATATTTATAATTTTATACGGCGTTTATGTCTATAGCAATTACTGTCACAAACTAGCAAACACTGCATCACACAATAAGTATTGTGATGAACAACGGTGGGGTGTAGAACCTCCCAGCAGCCGGGGCAGGGCGGAACATGCGTTCTGCAGGATTTTTCTATTTTTAGGGGCCCCGGAACTCTGGACCCTCAAATATGTGGGCCGCGGAACTGCGTTCCGGTGCATTCCCCCTTACTTTCACCCCTGCGTGGACTCTCTGCACCCTACTTCAGCAGAGGATGTGGCTTAGGAGGGTCTCCATCCAGGCTGCAAGCGTTGAGCTGTGTTGAATTGCTGTGGGGCTAGGAGCTGCCCCCGGTGAACCTGGCAGGGAGAAGTGCAGCCCTTTGTCCTCTCACAGCTATCATCACCTAGACAAGGCCCCAGCGGCAGGAAGTTCTGTTTGCTGTTGATCCATCTAAGTTCCCTCTGGCTCGATGGTGTGCCCTTGCCCCGGCCGTCTCCCGACCCAGCCCCTCGGAAATTCGCTGCCGCGCCTTGGCAAATCTGCTCTTTTTTCTCTTTCTTTTCCCAGCCCAGTTAAACATGGCTCCATTATTGGCATTGCTCATCGGCTGCAAGCGAGGATTGCTGGGTCCTCTGCCTGGAAAGTCTGCTGAGCACATCATTTGTCTGGCCGGAACGATTTAGACAAATCAAGGCTGGCCAATACGCAGCAGCTGATGCAGAAGAAAACTGTATTTTTGCCCCTAACGTCTCCACGGCATCACAACATTAAATCACTCAGTGGCGGTGACAGGCATTATCTCTCGCATGAGCCGGAGCTAATGGGATTTCATTGCACCCAGCTGCCAAGAATTAACCTTTTCTCTTTATCACTGGCTTCCTATGGAGGCCCCAGTCTTGGACGGCTGGTTCCCCTCCAGCCCACGCTGCTGGGAAAGATGATGGACTCTGTGCATTGGACACATCCCCTGGCCAGGGAGAGAAATGTGTCTGGCCACCCAAGGCATCCTTGGACTAGCGGAGTGGGGCCTACTGGCAGGAGGGTCCAGCCTCGTCCCTGGTCCTGATGCTGCAGAGGTCTGTGATCATGGAGAACTGAGTGGCTTCATTAACTTAGCTTTAATAAGGAATTTTTATCTGGGCGGGAGCAGGCAGGCAGGACACGTTGGCCCTGAGAAGGGGACCTGACACCTTCCCCCACCTGCACAGCAAAGATTCTGGGCCTGAGAGAGATTGTACAGTTGGGAAACTGAGGCACACAGAGATTCTGGGACAGAGCTGGGAACTGAACCTAGGTTTCCACGGTAGCATCCTAACTGCAGGGCTATCCTTCCCTTGCAGGCCCAGGACTATAAGATTTTGGCCCCTAGCCAGCCACCAGCCATCCTGAGAGCAGAAGAGTGGAATCTCTGGCACCCAGGGAGCCATCAGTGGGAGCACACTGTGGGAGAGGTCTGTGGGCACGTGTCCCGTCGTCCCCCCACCCGGACCATCTCCAGCCCCCATGCAGCTCTGGCTCCCAGGAGTTTAACCCGGAGCAGGCTGCATCCCCCGCCCTGCAAACGAAGGCAGCAGCCGGGGGGTGTGATGGGGAGGCGACACCAGCTGGAGCAGGGGGCTGAGAAGGTCTTTTCTATATTCCCTCCAAGCAGAGCCTGTCTGGGAGCAGGAAGAGCTGGTGGGGGCTGGATTTTTGAGGGCCCCCCTTAGTCCTGGGCCCTGGGCATCAGCCCCTAAAGCCTGTGCCGTTAATCCAGTCCTGCTCTTAGGCATGAGCTCTGCCCTGGGTCCCGCCGCTCCATGCTTCATTCCCTTGAAATGCAGCTTGTCACCTTCCCTGGGATGGAGGAGAACCAGCTCCCCAGCAGAAGCTGTGCCAGAAAATCAACTCCCTCAGTGAAACTCTCCGGCCCCCTTCGCCTCCGCAGGACAATCCCTCTTTACTTTGAAGACAGGATTGGGAAAAGGAGAGCTGATCTGTCCGATTTGTCCTCCCCATCAAATCGGCACGGCTCCCGTTCGCTGAGCTGTCACTATCAGCGTGAGCCACCCTCCGTGTGGTGTGAGTTTGTTGCAGGTGGGACTCCTGAGGACGGGCTGGGGCTAGCAACAGTTCGTTTAGATTCGTTACCCGGAGTGCGCAGCACCAATAACCACACCGGAGCGGAGAAGCACACTAAGATTTATTTGAGATCTCAAGCAGGCACACGGAGACAGGCACGTCTCAAATCATGCGCACCCCACGTCCCGTTGCAGTGACCCTTATATAGACAGGTTGTTTGCTTCAATACTTTTCTCCTTGTAAGCGGTGGAAGTACTCTCCCCCTTTTCTTAGAGAACAAACTTTGACCGATTTCCACTGGTACTTTCACGGCTTGTTATCTACTTTGCTTCCTGAAACCGGGGGAACATCCTTATATGGTTGGTGTTATTGTATCCTAGCTGCCTCCGAGTCTGGAGCAAAGGAGCTTCATCGGCGCTATGGCCTTCCACCCCTTCGAGTTACCCAGTGCGCGACCCCAGATGCAGTCAGGGGCATCAACAAGTTCATGGGGTTTGATCAATGGCGCTTTGTAGTGATTGCTCCTGTGTGTTCTCACCAGTGAGATCTCTTTAACGGAGGCCTGGCTATGGCAATTTGACTCCTTTCCTCCCCACCCCATTTCTGAGTTAGGCCGGAGTTCTTCCCCGGCCAGTGTGCCATGAAAAGCTCCTTTAACCGCAGCAGGGAATGGCAAGTGAAGGTATAAAACCGCATGGGGAGGGATTGGTCATAGCAAGAACGCTGGTGCTCCTGCCATTTAAAACGAAGTTCACCTAAAACTGCCGGGCGCAGGATAGATATTGCGAGGGCAAGAAGCATTAATGAGCTGGGATCTCAGCCCTCAGCTGTGCAGATCGTGGCCCTGGCCCAGCAAGCTGGCCGGCAGAGATTCACACTTGCAGGAAAAGTGGAGCCGAATTGAGCAATCGTGTTTATTTCAGTTGAAACTTCCTCAGAGGGGCCAAGATTTAGCTCTGGGCAGAAGCACCCGCAGAAGGCATCGCTTAGGAGATGCAAATGTCTTTGGCTGACCCTTTAGGCAGGCCAAATTCCAGCCCAGGAGCTCAGCTAGGAGCGTGGGGGGAAAATCTGGGGCTGAGGGAGGAACAGAAGGGTGGGTACATAAATGCTCTGCTTTTCTAAAGCACTTTCCAGTCGAGGGTCTCAAAGCTCTTCACATGTGTTTAAGGGCTAAATCCTATACTCCTTCCTCATGCAACCCATTCAAATTTGTGCAGCCATCCTCTTGAAGATGGGGGAGCTAATCCCATGGACTGGAGAGTCCAGGGCTGCCCTGCCCTTAGACTACAGCATGATCTTGGGCAGGTCGTGCAGGGCCAGATTTTTCAAGGCATTTTGGCACCTTTAAGTGCCTCAGTTTCCTGTCTGTACAAGGGGCATAACAGCCCTGCCCCACTCCCCCAGGGCTGTGTGAGGGTAAATCCATTACAGAATGAGGTAAAGGGAGAATAGAAGCATCATCGACCCTCAAGCCATCCTGAGGTGACTCAAGAGTGCGAATATTCGCCTCGGGGCAGATTGTTCAGAATCAGGGCACAAACCCCAACCTGGCTGTGAGTTCTATTCTTATTAACCAGTCACCAAGTGTGAACTCCTCGGGTCTAGAGCATCTTAGCATGGAGTCACACCCAGTCCCTGGGGGGACTCTGCCCACTCTTGGCACCCAGGGGAGCCCGCCCCAGCTAGATGGTCCCTGACACCAAGAATTACAGCCATACTCAGGTTCCAGATGGGGAGACGTGTTAGTCTAGTTCAGCAAAACAAACAAGGAGTCCGGTGGCACCTTTCCAGACTAACACATTTATTAACTGCATGAGCTTTCGTGGGTGTGATCCCACTTCGTCAGATTTCCTGCGTCTGGTGAGGTGGGATTACCCACAAAAGCTCATGTGATAAATAAATTGATTAATCTTTATGTTTACACTTACAAAAGCTAGTTCGAATTAGTTAATTAGTTAACTAAGCAGTTAGTTCGAACTAATATGGCCACATTGACTTAATTCAAACTAACTCTTTCGAATTCAGGGTTAGTTCAAATTAAGCAATTGAATGTATTAGTTCGAATTAAGGAAGCCCTTAATTCGTACTAATGAAAGCCTAGTGTGGCCAAGGCTCAAGTTAGTTCGAATTAAGCTTCCTTAATTCGAACTAACTTGCAAGTGTAGACATAGCCTAAAAGCAATATTCAGGTTACTTCCAGTCCCAGCGGAGCAGTCGCTTACTCCGGATCAGTTGCATTTTTTATCTCACACCAAAGGCAGCCCTGGTAGCCGCTTCTATATGAAATTTACTTAGTGATTTTATTCAGTAGGAATAGGAAAGAAAAGAGTTGTTTATAAGGTTGAAGCAGCTCAACATACCCACACACAAGTGAGGTGCGATCTTACATTCAATGGGTAATAGATATAAATAATGGATATAAACTGGCCAGCAAGAAGTTTAGACTTGAAATTAGACGCAGGTTTCTATCCATCAAAGGAGTGACGTTCTGGAGTAGCCTTCCAAAGGGAGGAGTGGGGGCAAAAAACCCAGCTCTTTCCAAACTGAGCTTCATAAATTCAAGGAGGGGATGGTGTGGAAGGACAGCCTAATTGGTAACTGACTGTTTGGCGGTAGATGTGCTAATGGGACGTTTGATGGGGTGGGCTCTGAGTTATTACAGGGAATTCTTTCCTGGGTGTCTGATTGACGAGTCTTGCCCACATGCTCAGGGTTTAACTGATCGCCATATTGGGGTCGAGAAGGAATTTTCCCCCAGGGCAGATTGGCAAAGGCTGGGAGGTTTTCACCTTCCTCTGTAGTGTGGGGCATGACTCAGTTGCTGGTGGATTCTCTATTTTAGAGTCTTTAAATCCTGATTTGAGGACTTCAGTAACTCAGTTGTAGGTTAGAGGAGTTATTTCAGGAGCGGATGGGTGAGGTTTTGTGGCCTGCATTGTGCAGGAGGTCAGCCTAGATGATCATACTGGTCCCTTCTGACCGTAGAGTCTATATGAGAAGCTTCTCTAATCAGCAAGCTCTAACCAGTCTTGGGGACTAACCCCAATAAGCATTTGGCTTATGCCTAGAAGCCCAGAGTCCATAAACACCCAGTTCCTCCCCTTGTGCTGGAGACAGCACATCACACTACACGATGGCACTCTCCTAGCCAGAGATTTGCACAGCTACAGATGATTGCAAACGCTACATTACACCGCGGGGCGCAGATGTTGCACATCAGAATAATGAAGGCAGCAACTCCTCACGCTTCCAGTCACATCTAAACCATGCTCAGTGCTCCAGTACCCAGCTCAGTGCATGGGGTGCCCTCCTGAGTCCAGCTCGCTGTACCCCAGCCGTCCGCCAGGGCCTGGGGACCTGGGCCTCGTCTCCCTGACGCGAGGTCCCGAGTCTAACGTCCTGACAGCCGCGCCCCCAGCCCTCTCCATCAAGCGGCTGTACGTTTCCAGACATGGGTGTCACCGCCCAGCCCCCTCAAGGGAATTAATGTGGAAAGAGACCTTTCAAGCTAATTAAGTGCCGCGGAAATGGAGGCCACCTAGGGAACCTGGAAGCTGTTTAAAATGCAGGCGGCCGCGTTGTTTTTTCGTTTCCTTTTGGATGGGCGGTGTCTCGGGGGGCCGGGAGCATGTGTCCCAGTCTGTAGACGAGCTCTGGAGATTGGCAGAAGGATTTAAACCCTGTGCCCTCTAAATCCCAGCTTCTGGGAGGGGAGAGCTGGCACAGGAAGGCGCTCACCATCAATTAGACGTATAAAACAGGCTGTCCTGAATCAGGGCCGGCATGCCTGGTATCAGATGAGGGGAATTGTTCTAAAAGTCCCTGTTCCTGGGGCAGAGGCTGCCGTGGGGTTACTTGTGAGGTGGTTTCTCAGACCAAATTGGTCTCAACGGTAAACTGAGGCTGGAAGTTAGGTTTCCAGCCTTCCAAGTTGTAGCCGGGGGCGAACAGCCTCACGCGCTGTAAGACGGAGCCGGGACGGTATGAGGGCTGGGGGTGATGACCTGGGAGGCCCTGCCAGATCTTGCCGTGGCGCTGGAGGCAGGGGGCACGGGACATGGTGCTGCTGCCAGACATACCCGGTGCCCCCTTTGGATACAGCCCTCGCCAGGCCGCCGGATGCATCGGGTGCCCACACAGATTCACCGGGCAGCGTGCCGGAAAGAGGGGCTCCTATTCGTGAGTTGCCATCTTCTACTTTGTCCCCTCACCTCGCTCCATCAGGACCCCACATGCAGATTTACACGGGGGAATCCTGTCTGAATCCAGCTGCCCCTGGCACTCCCTGCACTGCGATTCTGGGCACACGGCTCCAGCGCCCTGTGCAGCAGGAGGAAACCAGTTAATTCGTGAGGCAACCACCCCCCACCCCCCCATCAACGAGCTGCAGCAGGGGAGACTTAATTGCACTGCTCGTTAGTGGCTAAGAAGCTCATTAGAGGCTAAATCACACAGCAGTTCCGGGAGCTTAGGGCGCCGGTTTACTGGTCCAGGGCATGGTGAGCTGAGGCGTCGTTCAGTTTGGGGTTGGGGGGGCGCTTTCTGTGGGCACCTCAGCCCGCCAACCTGTGCCACACATGGTCGTGTCTCCCAGCCCCAGGAATGGGCAAGTACGGGTGGTGGTTGGCCCTCACAGCTGCGTTAGTTGAGATTTGGCGTGCAGGGTTGAATGGGAGCTGCACGTCACTGGGATGACCCACACCAGCTGAATGGGAGCTGCACGCCAGGGGTGCCCACACCAGCTGAAATGCCCGCTCATGCCAAGAACACAGGGAAGGAGGGTTCAACAGGCTGGTTTTCCACCTCCGCTGAGAGGCAGGTTCAAATTCAGCCACTTGGTGAACTAGAAAGGGCGTTTGGGGCCCCCAGGGCTGTGAGACATCGGTAGATGATTTGGGGACCCCTGGAAAGGGGCCCGGGTCTCCGCCCAGGCCTCTGCCCATCTGTGATCTCCTCATTGCAGCATGAGAGTGCCCCGTCCCACTGGTGGGACCTGCCATGGTGGCACCCCAACAACAGCCCCGGGCGCATAGAGAGCCAGCATCTGGTCTCCGTCATCCTGTCTGTCAGGCCGTCCTTCCTGCTGGGCATCTCAGGGGATGTGCTAGCTAGGTGAGAGGGGAGGGCACACCCGTGTGTATGCAGAACTGATGGGACCATCCTGTGCCTTTTTCCCGCTAGGAAAATGTGTATGTCTACCTGCTGGATGGAGACGCCAGGCTGATCTGCGATGACCCTCCCCACGAGCTGCCTCCGGATGGAAAACTCAGGTAAGCCCCAGCTGCAGTGATGTGCAGCCTCTTCCACCGGCCCCCAGTGTTCCCACCCCAACCCCTCAACCAGCCCGGGCTTCCCATCGGCAGACCAGTCGGCCGTCCATTCAGTGGCAGGTTCTGGGGAGATCCGGCTGGCTGCACCAGCGACAAGCAAAAAAAGATACATTGTGTCCCCTACACCAACTAGAGCAGCCGAAACATTTTCACCCCCTTTTGGGGGATGTGAACTTAGGTCTCCTACAGGCTAGGCCGGTCACCTACCCCTGGCTACAGAATCGGGGTCACTCCCTCAGCTAGAGCTGGGAGAGAGGTGCCATTCTGGCGATGTTTCCATTTATGCAAAACATTCATCGGGCTGTCTTAGGTGTGGGTGGAGGGCAGGATTCTCACAGACCCATAGACTAGGGTTTAATTATTTTAGGAGGACTGGATCCTTTCTGAAAGAGGCGCTGTAGCTCAAACAGAAGCTATGGGCTTGAGACTAAGTTTATTGATGAGGTTTTCTGCTCTGTGCTATGGCAGAGGTCAAACTGGATGACCATCATGGTCCCTTCTGTCTATAACAATTCATCTAATTGGATAGGGATTTGTCTCTGTCTTTGCATTACTTCTGTAGGGTGGAATCACTGCTGCTCAACAGTGTGTCATAGGTCCTGTACTGTTGCCAGCTCCTGATGGGTCTCCTGTGACTCAAATGGCCAAGGGCGTAGTTTCTTGTTGATCTGGGTTGTAGCTTTGCGGTGCCGTAGCTCCGAGGAAGATGTGATGTGAAATGTAGCGCTAAGCACGGAAGCAGGGGTTTGTTAAATATAATCTCACTTCCTCCAGTTCTTTGGCTCTCTGGAGTGTTAGAATAAATCACTGTCCTTTCTTCTGCTTCAGTGCTACCGCCAGCTGGCCTGGAGTTCGTTAGGAAACAGCCGACTTGCTGAGTAGCACATTAGCCCGAGATCAATGGGTCTGGCACCAAACCTCGGCCAGTCATTTGAGTGCCTCTCTCACTCCGGTGCCGAACAGCACTTTGCAGCCCCCTTTGCCTCTCGCCCGGGATTGTTTGTTTGATGGATTGATTTTTACATCTGTAAGGGAATTCGCTGCTAATGGGAGGGAAGGCTGAGACAGCATTAGCAGACATTAGATAAACTTCCTGCACAGCTCCTCCATTGCGTCTCCACCCTGAACTTCAGCCGCCCCCTCTGCCATTCCCGTCCTGGCCGTCATGGGTGCCAGATTAACAACTGTTTGCTAGTCCAGTGCCTCACACAGGATTCCTGTCCCGTGGGCCCTTGTAAATGTTTTCAGCCAGTTTTCAGAATTCTCCTGTCCCTGGGGTATCTTCACAGCACTCCAACTCTGTGGAGTCCATCATTGGTACTGCTCTCTCTATTTGAACAGATGGGGAAATTGAGGCACAGAGCAGAGAAGTGACTCGCCCAAAGATCATATGGGAGGACAGTAGCAGAGCTGGGAGTAGAACTCAGTAAGGGGAGGCGGGGAAGAGTTGACCATATGTAAGCAAATAACACTTCATCCACCACTAAAATGCAACCGCCTCTGGGGTATGGTGTGGCAGCTGATTCCTCTGGAAGGGAAAGTCTGCCACCTAGAGGGCAGAATTGGTTTCTCCATTAATTCATTAGCCCTGCTAAAGATCTCTGCATCACAGGTGTTTTTGAAAAATAGTCTAGTGCCTGGGTGCGCAAGTGATGGGCATCTTAAAAATGCCACGGACAGATGGCTCCTTCTGCGTGGGACGTTCTGCGCCCTTCATTCGTTATGTGGAAGGACAATAGGATGAAAACAGGATCATTGTTGCTTAGGAATCCTAATCCTCTGCTTTTGTGACATCGTAGTCTCCATGGCCACGAATTGTGATGTCAAAACAAAGGATTGTGACCTCACTAGAAGAGAGGGAATTGAAATGCCCAGAGAATCCTGGGTTTTTGCAGCTTCCCCCACAGTGGAAAAGCAGGCTGGTGAGAGGAGCAGTTCATTCTCTTCCGAGAGCTCCAGGGCTATCTCTGAACAGAACAGTCCATTTTTTCCATGTGCGTCCAGAATTAGCCGGGGGAGCTGGCACAGCCTTCAGACCCCAAGTCTGACAACCCAACACCTTTCACTGGCACTAACACATACATCCTCTTGCCCCAAAAGCACAAGCTCCCTCCACATGAACTAAAGGAGAATCTCCCTCAACTGTCCGCAGTAGAAAATCTATGACACACAGCAGAGCAGTTCCCATTCTATCCAGCAGAAGGCTGGTTCATTATGATACTTATATAAACCCAGCTTTGGCGACATGAGTTTTTTCCCCTCCTTGCGTCTCTGCTCCCTGATCCGGCTGCTAACTAAGTTTGCTCTTTACTGCTCTGGGGAAAGAGGGGGCTCTGTTAGGCAATAAGCCGAGAGAGAAGGAGGCAGAAATTAAATTCTTGCATTCAGTGACTCAGCACTCCTCCCTTATTTAATTTCTTAGCTTATCTCCGGTTGGCAACGTGCTACATAAAATGCTGTCACCATCTTAATAAGGCCAGAGGGTTTTATAGCTCTCAGGGTGGTTGAGTTTTAACCTTGGTTATCTGGCGAGTTCCGGAATGGCTCTAGAGGGCCTAGTGATAAATACATTAAGATTGTAAGGTGCTCAGATAGTAAAGGAGATGGGGCTCTATAAATTCAGCATAAGAGACTGGCAACGAGAGATAAGTACCTCAGGGATGGCAGTTTAAGGACGAGGGAAACTATTGCAAGCTGAAAACGGTTGCAGTTTCCAAAGTAGGAGCCTTGTGTCTCTGCGACACACAGGTGAACAGCGGAACTCCCTGCAACAGGAAATTACTGAGGCAAATAATTAGAATAGCAGCTGCAATTACCATCCCCCGCCCCTCATACGAGAAGAGTTGGAAAGGCTTTCAGTTCTTAGCCCTAACCCACATGCAGATTTTGATCTGGTCTGACTCGGTCAGTGATTTTTGGTTATTGTTACACTTAATGTGGTACAGCACCTCATGTGGATACAGTTATTGGGTACACCCTGGGCACTAAAGTGATGTGGTTTATTCCTCTTCCCGTACCAGGACTCTCCATCCTGGCATAGTGTGGAACAACAGAAGCTTTGTGGTTTGTGCACACGGGGGCGAGAGAACTGGGGCTTCGATGTGCAGCTCCCTGCCTCCAGCTTGGAGCCTCATCCGCCCCACGTATTGCTGAATACGTCCCTTGCCACCTCATTCATTCTGGTCACCTTGCCCAGCAGCGCCCTTCTAGAGCCCCACCCGCCGACTGCTCCCACTGTCTGCGGTTTCCTCACCGCAGAGAGGCACCGGTTTCTGTTCCAAGCAGGGAGTCTTCGGTCAGTCTGTCTCTCGGCTTATAGTCAGCTGTTCGGGGCAGGGACCACCTGTTATGTGTTTGTACAGTGCCCAGCGCGATGGGCCCTGATCCAGGATCTGAACCTTTGGGTGCTCCTCCAGTACAAATAATGACTGGGGTCCTTCATACACCCAGAGCCTGCTCCTCCCAAAGAGCTGAGCTCCGAAGCCAACAGCAGCTGCGAATGGCCACTAGCTATGAACATTAGGCCTTCGAGGGTCTGTATTAAAGCAGTATCCATCCTCATCACAACCATCCCTTGGTCTTTCCTTGTGCTTTTCATCAGCTGATCTCAAAAGCAGTGTGTGTCACCATCAGACTTTTACACCCCGGGGAAACTGAGGCACGGAGCAAGCAAACAGCAAGGCAGCAAAAGAGACAGCATCTTGGTCGCCTGAGACTAACAGACTCACCCAGCTGGCCTGGCTTGTCCCACCATCCTGGGCAGGTCAGGGAACTCTGCCTCAGTTGCTCTGAAGTCTGGATCTGGAATGCTCAAGGGATCAATCCAGAGTGTTCACTTCTAACACCAGCTCTCCAAGGCACCACGGGTTTGGGGACAGCCTGAGATGGGGAGTCAAGACTGCCAGTTCCTCACTGTGTGACCCTGGGCAAACTACTCTGCTAATCTGTGCCTCAGTTTTCCTATCTGTAAAACAGGAATGATGAGTGTTTCCTACCTTCAGCATGTGCTGTGGAAGCTATGCCTGGGAAGTCAATATTAGTCTCGTAAGTGGGCTGATTTTCCTTCTGATTTTCCTCATGGTTGAAATGATTAAATTGAAGCTCCAAAGCAGCAACCGGTCTGCCCCATCTGCCGTGTCATTCGGAACTGACGGTCTGGATGTTCCTCCTCTGAGAACGCTGAGAGCAGCTGGCCCCAATTTCATTAAACTTTAAAAAGACATCATTGTAGAAACACTGCGGTGGCCTGGAGAAATGGAGTTCATGCTTGTTTGGAAGCAAAACACCTCTGAAGGGGTTTCAGGATAAATTATTCAGATCCTGGTGTGGGTGGAAAGTTCCATGCAGACAGTGTCTCCTACAAGCAGCTGGGACAGAGGAATAGATCCACTTCTGGCTAGGATCTGTTCCCGTAACTGGGAGCTGTTAGGTCCCAATGCTAGCTGTAGCAGACTCAGATCCTCTGCAGATCAGGCATGGACAGAACTCAGGACACATACAGGGTGCTGTGTTACCATTGTCTGGGCTGGTGCACCCTCCAAACACTAGAACAATATTGGGAGATTGGAAGGAGGTCAGAAAAGAGCAATGCACTGATCCGGGGGCTGGTTTATGGGATGTCGTGAGCTAGCGCATAAATCTAGGGCAGATGCTTGGCTGGAGAGAGATTTTGGCCTCATTAGCTCTGAAGTTGTGGTGTGAAATAAGGGGTCCCTTTAGGTTCTTAGTTGCTGTCACTAGCTGCGCTGTCATAGGCATGGGAGAGCGGAAAGGCATGGGACAGAGCAGACTCAGTTGTCTCGCTGTCTGACCATGAGTGAGTCCTTCACCTCTCAATATGCCTATCTCTGGGGGTGCGGGAACAGGCCATGGATATGTGAAACCTGGCGGGGAAAGAAATGATTTCACATGGCATCCAGCATATTATAATAACAGGATGAAACAGAGAGAGAGCATTTGGGCAGATTGTCAGGAACAGCTTCTTGGCTGCAAGATGGAGCTGGCCATGAGAGGGCCTCCCCAGGCGAAACAATGACAGCCCGGTCTCTTGGAAAATTTACCAGTACATCCCGCAAATCCAAACTGTCTGTGTGAGCCTGGCTCTGGGTGACGGACTCAGTGATCTAAGATAGGGCTCTGCCATCTCTCTGGCTCCAGAGATGGATGCATTAACCTGGCACTGGGTTTGTACTTTCCATCACTTCCGTTTTCTAAGGCCCTCTTCTGACAGTCTGCAGCGCTGGCTGGAGGCGCTGGCTCAATAGCCCCAGGGATAGAAATGGTCTGTTTCCACAGAGTTGGGGAAGTAATGGCTCCCATCACGGTAATAACTGGCTACTGCACATTGATCTTTGTAGCAACTGGAACTCGGTGGGAGGAGACGAGGTTGCAGGGAGAGGAGGCACCGGAAAGTCAGTCTGTGTGCACGTGGCTGGAATGCTGGCTGCATTCTGTAAATAGCTCATCTCATGTTATTGCCCAGTGGCTGGTACATGAACAATCATCACACCCGAGGCCGGGGGAAGCTGCTACCTCCAATTGACAGATTGGGGAAACTGAGCACAAAACAATAAAGCAAATTGTCTACGATCACAAAAGGAGGCTGGGGCAGAGCGTCCAGGGCCCACAAATGTCAATCCAGTATCTTGATCATAAACTAGTCCCCTCCCCGTAGCAGCCTCTCGCTAAGTGCTCACTAAAGTCACTGGAGGGGAAAATACGCACAGGCTGGAAATCTGAGTGCAGGTAGGGAGTAGCTCAGGTAGGGAGCAGCACGGATTTTCCATGGCCTGTGTTTTCCCAGTGGGGTGAGCGACTCAGTGGCTCACCCGATGTCCCCAGAATATCGGAGCAGCTCTGTCTTTCAGCGTGTGTATCCTCATAACACCCCTCCCCCAGAAGGCGGGGCTCTTACCTCCATTGCAGGGATGGGAAACTGAGGCGTGGAGTAGCTTAGTGACTTGCCCACGGTCACGCAAGAAGTCTGTGGCAGAGCAAGGGAACGGAATCTGTCCTTCCTGCTTCCCAGGCAATTTCCGTAACACCAGGGCTGTTTTTTCACAGGCAGAGCTGGTGAAGGCAGAGCTGGTGATCAGAACAGGGCAGGCCTGGGCGGCACCCTGCTTGGCTTGCTTTCCTGCCTGCTGGGGCTAATTCAGTGAGGTAGGGGCTTCATCAGGCATGGCTCTAGCTGGAAAGCAGCTGGTGGCCTGGGATCGAGACCAGACCCTTCTGTGTTAGGTGGGGCAGACGCACACAGTGAGAGAGAGGCCCTGCCCCAGAGCCTTCACCAGCTCACTGCACAAAGCAAACAAAAGGAGGATTCTTCACCTTGTTCTATGGGGAAGGGAAACTGAGTCCCAGAGAGCTGAAGTGACCTGTGCTGGGTCTCATGGACAGCCAAGGGCACAGCAGTCAAGACCCATGGGTACGGATGAATGTCTTGTGCCAGCTGTCTGCCTAAGGGGCACCTGAATGCGGTCCCTGATGGGGTGGATTGATTTAAATTGCCCATTTTAGATAATACTTCATCACCTTGAGTTCAGGGACCTGGATTAGCAGAAGCCTTCCAGTCTACATCTCCAGGATTCGGTTCTTTTAACCCTCCTTTAAATTGGCAAGCAGGAAGCCTTCATTTAAATCACTGATCTCAATCTTTTCTTTCCATTTGTGCTTTTCAGTTCTCTTTCTTCAAGAAAGGCTCATTCCGACTGGTCGCTATAATCATTTGAACACATTGATTTACTTCCAAAGATAGCCTTCGCACTGCTATTGAAACTCCACTTTGCTAACCAGGAGGGAAACGCTAGAGCCATACACATTTCTTTAAGCAATTATGTAGCGTAACTTACAGTTATTCAGCGTCTTCATTATGACATGCTTTATTATGTTAGAAAATGGTGAGTGACACGAATCTTATTTACTCGCGGATCATGAATTGATCGTGGATTGTGGCAAGCTGCATTCTGATGGAAATAGGAATTCAGTTAAAAACATCCAGAACCAGCATCTTAGAAGTATTTAGATTTGTTAAATTGAACTACTTGAATGTGCTGGACACATAACGTGTGCAGAAAATGTTTACCCAAATATGTTATTAAACTGATTTATTAAACAAAGACAAGCTGGGTGAGGTGATATCTTTTACCAAACCAATGTGAAGTGCTAGAACGGGTTACCTGTGGAGATGTGGAATCTCCATTCTCAGAGGTTTTTAAGGCCCAGCCTGACAAAGCCCTGGCTGGGATGGTTTAGTTGGGGTTGGTCCTGCTTTGAGCAGGGGTTGGACTAGATGACATTCTGAGGTCCATTCAAACCTTCATCTTTTCTGATTCTATGAACATCTGTAGGGGAGAATCAAAGCTTGTCTCGTCCCCCAAAGGAAGTTGATCCAATAAAAAATATTGCCTCCCCCACCATGTCTCGCTAACATCCTAGGTCTGACCTGGCTAGAACAATATTAAAGGAAGGAATTTAGTGAATCAAGAGTTCTTTCTGGCCACCTTGGGCAGGATTTTGCAAGTTATATAGGCATCCAGTGGACTCAAAAGTGTGTAAGCAGGTTGATTGCTCGTGGGAGTGTGACCTTCAATGAGTTTTATGCACCTAATCTGCTCAAGTGCTTTAGAAATTTTGGAGGGGGGAAAGTTCTCTGGCCATACAATACAGCAGGTCAGGTTAGGTGATCACAACAGTGCCTTGGAATCTGAGTCTATAACAATCCTCTTAGGTACCTATCTGCATCTTCAGGCACCGAAAAAAAATGATTCCAAGCCCTTCAGTGTTTTAGTGTGAGGAGATCTCATCCAATCCCACTTGTTTTCTACCCATAGATTGAACGACTACAAGACATTCTTCTGCTTTTTCAAGTCACGTTTGGTTTTTCAACTCTAAGCAAGCTAGTTAAACTGCAATCGAAAGTAATTCAGTTCCAACGTACATACATTTGGAAACGTGGAAATATCTATGCTGGCTGCATTATACAGCCTGAAAATAATGGAGACACTTAATGCCAAGATATTGGCCTCAGAAATTAAAGATGTTTTCCCTCCAGATTCATATAACGGTGATTTTCAAGCTGTGGTTCGCAGGGGTCTGTAGACTGTTTAAGATTTCCAAAGAGGAATACAGCTCTGTTTGCAATTTTTTTAGGTGTCCACAAATGAAAAACGGTTGAAAGCCACTGCCGGACAGAATTTAAAACAACACCCTTTCGCTCATTAGAGTTTGGGAAGAGGTCATCAGTGCTGCATTTAAAAAAAAAATTATTTTAATAGATCACACTAAGGTTATGCCTTAACATAATTGAAATTGAATTTCAGATAGGTTTATTTTTTAAATAGAACAAAGCGAAAAGAAGCAGATCAAAATGTAAAAGAGCTGGATTGATTTATTTTTAAAGCTTTGATTTTTATCCGCCCTGCTCCTGGTTCCGTGCGGTGGGCCCGAAGCGTTTCCCACTGACACCGTGATGAATCCGGAATTACTCCGCTGTCCGTGGTGGAGTGGAACTGATTGATGGTAGCTCCTAGTGGGCGGATTCACAGATTCTTCTTGCGCCAGTGTGGGGGTAGGTGGCAGAATGTGACCTGAAATTCCCAGAAGGAAGGTCCTGTCTACACTGTCCTGAACAGCGGTGTTCCCAGTTTGACCCTGTGGAGGCTGGGCTGGAAGGGATCTCCAGAAGTCGTTCAGTCCCTCTTTCCAGACTGAGGCCGGATCTCACAGCCAGGAAGATTTCCCAAGCTCATTTCCCCTTCCTTCAGCTGCATCCCATTTTCCCTACACCAAATCCTAGGCAATTTCTCTCCCCACTGGCTATTCGCACATCCATGCTAGCCATATTTGGCATGGTGCCTTCCTCTTCCTGGATTGTACCCTCCCCACCCTGTAATCATTGTGTTTGCTCTGCTCTGAATTACTTCCTATCTTTTGCCATCTCTCGAATAATACGGTATGTCCCGAGCTGGGCACACCGTTCAGAAGAGGACCATCACGCGCTCCATCTGTTCTCTGACGTGGGCCCCAGTACCGCTTCTTGTTTGAGCTGGTCAGGGCTGCAGGAGATAGCCAGAGGTACCTCAGCTGCAGTGAAAACCTTTGGGCAAACAGTGAGTAAAGGGAAGGCACCGTAAAAGGTCCATAGACGCAAGCCCCAGGTGTCTCTTGTGTACATTGGAGCCATAAAACGCTCTTCAGTGCAAGCAAACAGCCATAAAGGGGATAAGTGTCCACACACCCCATGGCATCCTGCCATTAAACCTCTCACCATCCCCATCCGGTAGCGCACGCGCATGGCTCAGGGCTGGCCCCTTCTGGCTGGATGCTGTAGGAGACAAGTAGAGGCTTCCATCAACGGGCTCAAAGATCCTGCATCCTTCCCTACCCCTGTCACCCCCAACCCTTGCCCTACACTCAGCACGGAGAATCCCGCAGAAAGACAGAGCAAAACTGGCGGGAGGAGCCCTGGGTTGGCCCAGGAGCTGTGGTGGTCGGGCCAGGCCAGGGAACTCGCAGGCGAGCCAGACAAGAACCTTCTCTCTGGCCCCGATGGCACAAATTCAATGTGAGCAAACAGCGAGTCATGCCCGTTGGCTGATTGATTGTAAATGACAGCAGGGTGGACGGGAATCCACTGCCTTGTCTACCCTGGACGGGGGATCTATGCTCCTCGTGCGGACGTGGCCTGTACAAGGAGAAGGCTGCTTTAGTTTATACCAGCTCCCCAAGTGACTTAAGCTACACGCAAAAGCAATGTGCTCACTTTTTTCTTGGCTGTTGTACCCGCGTCTACACCAGGACCCAGGTACTTTGAGAGGGGTTATGTTCCCTCTGCCCGCAAAATGTGGAGACCAGGGCTGAGTCTGGGAGGCAGCAATTGGCCCAGCATGGCAGACAGGCCATCCGCCCGTGGACTCCAGGGTGGATTGAAAGTGAAGGCCGGTGTTCTTAGCCAGAGACATCCAGCCTGGCAGATCCTCTCTTCCACCTTCACGTCTCAGCTTCCTGGCGCTGCACGAAAGCTGTCCTGAACAGCAGCGTCCTTGCATGCCCTCAGCATGTCTCGTCCAGGAGAGAAGCCTGGCCAAGCCCACTTCATCCAACTCCCCTGCTCTGGGAATCAGTGGCAGGACGATGCCGACGGAGCACCTGGCCACTAAGACCATCTACAGGCCACCTCTTGGAACAAGGGCCCAGGAGCCCCTCGCTCCGGCCATGCTCGCCAAAGGCTGGTGTGGAAAAGGGTTTGGCTTACAGGAACCTGGTTAGCCTTGTGCATTGTCCCAGCATCACTCCGGCTCCCTGGAGAGTCAATCAAGGTCTCCACACTGCAGCGACTCTCCTCTTCTTTGCCCAGAGAGTGCTGGCACGCCTGTGTGCACACGTTGGTGTGCCGCTCACTCGTGTGTGGTGCTGCGACTGGGGGGCGGGGGCACATCCCCTGCTCCTTAGCCCTCCCTCTCAATGCGTCCCCAGTGAAATGCGGGAGAACCTGACTGTTCTCTCAGACCACGTGGGGAACTGGGAGAAAGGCGCTGGAGGCCCAGCGACTCTGCTGCGAAGAGGAGCCCTTCCTGGTGCTGGGAAAGCCGGCTTCATGCAGACAAGTGCCAGGGGAGCCCTGAGAAATCCTGGGACCTGTGCTCCCCCCTGTAATGCAGATCAGAGAAGAGAGCTCTGCCCTGACATGGGACACTGTCGCCGTCAGAAGTCTGTGTGGATTTAAAAGGGGCGCCGGAGGCTGACTGAGGAAGGGAGAGGGTCTGTTCAAAGCCGGAAGTGGGTTGTTAAGTCTGGACTCGAACTGGAGAGGAAGGCTGGGCTTACAGGCAAGGCACTGGATTTGGGAGATCTGTATCCAGGGTCACTTCGCCCAAGGGCTTTAGGCACTGAAACGTCAGATGGCCTTTTCGCCAACCGAGGCAGCTTAGGCGGCTCAGCGCCGTTGAAATCAGTGAGCTCAGAGCCCAGCCTGTGTGTGGCTTTTTTATTGGCCCACTCAGCCCCTCCGCAGCTTCAGGTGCCTAAAGGCTTTTGGGAATCTGGCCTGCCTACGGCCTCCCTGGGCCACCTTGGGTGACTGGCTTGATCAATCTGTGCCTCAGTGTCCCATCTGGACATAGGGCTCAGCCCCTTAAGTGTCTGAACTGGTGCACATGGCTGACGGGCCGGAGACTCCACTCGGCTCCTCAGCCCCAACCCTCTCCTGGAGTGAAGTACAGGAGCTAGATCAACCATCCTGTTTCCCTATCTGCCCCTTCTCCCCCTGACCCCACCGTCTTGGTGCAGGTGTGGCCCTCCAGCTGTGGCCAGCATCTGGGAGTAGGCTCTGGGCTAAGGCCCCATAGGGGAATCAGATTGTCCCCTGCCTCGTTTAAGGCTCTCTGTTCAGGGGTGCTGGGGTTTCGGGCGGGCTCAGCTGGTTTGGTGAACGCCGACTGGCGGGGACGTGGGCATCTTTGGGCTTGAGTCAGGTGGCAACAGAGTCAGCTTTGCACATGTCAGCGATGCCCACCTTGTGGCCTTCGGTAGCTACCTGTCGCAGATCCACAGGATTGGGGCTACCATCTGTGTGCCCGGCCCCCGGTGCCTCACTCTTCCTCCTTAGACTGGTCCTCTGGGCTCTCAGCACCCCTGCCTCGTACCGTGAGCTCCGTTCATTGAGTCCAGACAAGGCAGAGTCCCGGCGGAGACCTGGGCTCTGTTCAGGGATCAGTTTACCACGCCGAGTCTTCTCGGTGACACCAGTGTTGCCGGCACACTCGGTCAGCTCGCACGCAGCCTCGGTGGTTCCTCGCAGAGAAATGAAGGTTAAAGCGTGGTCCAGTCTGGCCGTGGGCACCAGCTGGTACCCAGCCTGCCAGCATCACAGGCGGGATGGTCGGACGTAAGGTGCGGGAGGGAATTGTCCCGCTTGACTCAGCACTGAGCCTCTGGCTGGGGAAGATGGGGACAAATTGGAGAGCAACAGAAATGATCAAAGGAAGAGACCCTGACCTGTGAGGAAGGGTTCAATAAACTAGCCTGGGAGTGGACCTGGAAACGGTTTCCAAATACGTGAAAGGCTGTGCCAAAGAGGAGGGGGATCAGTTGTCCTCCAGATCCACTGAAGGTGGGACGAGGCTTAATTTGCTGCAAGAGGGATGCAAGTTGGCTCGTAGGAAAGGCTTTCAAACGCTACGGCTACTTGAGCTCTGGAACGGGCTTCCAAGGGAGGTTGTAGGACCCCCGTCACCAGGGCCGTCCCGTGCGGGGAGCGGGGCCCAGCCCCCATGCTGGAGAGGAGCGTGGCGGGCCGGCCGGCTTGCTCTGACCCCCAGGGAGCCAGCCCTGGGCCGGGAGGCTGAGGCTGCCGGCATGGGGAGCTAGCTCCGGCCCAGGCCCCGGAGGCCGCCTGTTGCAGAGGGGACGGAGGGAGCCAGCTCCAACCCCAGAGGCTGAGGCTGCCTTGAGGGGGGGAGCCAGCCACGTGGGGCAGGCTGGGCCCCATGTGCTCAGTCCCTGGGCCTGCCTGCTCCGCCCTGGGGGCAGGGAGGGCTGGCCCAGGGCCAGGCATAGCCAAAGGCAGTGGGGTGGCTGTGGGAGGGGGCTGCAGTGCGCATGGACCCCGCAGTACCCCGCTGGGAGTGGGACAGTGCGGGACCCACATAACCACAGGGCCCGGGGCGATCGCCCCGTTCGCCCCCCCAGGGACGGCCCTGCCTGTCACTGGTGGGTTTTAAAAACAGATTGGACAAACACCTGTCAGGGCTGGTCTAGGTTTACGTGATCCTCCTGCGGCACAGGAGTTGTACTCTTCCAGATTTCTTCCAGCCCGACATCTTGATGATTCTGTGTGTATGTGCAGCACCTGGCGCAGCAGGGCCCTGATCTCCAGTGGGGCCTCTCTGCTAATTTCAAAAAGATTATTTCTGATATCGCCATAGTCTTTCCAACAGTGTTAAATTATCCCCGTGGAAACCGCGTCGCCTCTCTCTCCGGCAAATTCCTCTCTTCATTTCTTTTCCCTCAAGCAGGGATAAGAAGTGGATTCTAACAAAGAAAACCCCAAAGCTCCAATAATGAGAGCAAATTAAAAAAACAGATTTAATTTGTTCTCTCGACTTCAGAGAGAGGGAGGAAAAAAGGACTCTGCGTCTGACGGCTCATAGCGGCAACTGCGGGAGTGACTGCCTTGTTAATGTTCACACGAGCTGCATGTATGGGACTGTAGAACATATCTGTAGGGTGGTGCACGTGACTGTGTGGGTATAAAAGGAAAGACAAAGGAAATAATGATAATTTGGGTAAATGTCAGAGACTGTTTCTATTGATCCGCAGGATTCATTTGCCAGTTGGCTCTGTCTGGGTCTCTTTCATCTCGTCTATATCCTGGGCGAGCCGCTGTTAATTGCACAAACTAAACAGATCAGACGGAACCAGAGAGAAATTGAAACTTGACATGAAAGCAACGCATCGCGCCCGAGCATCTGAGCGGTTTACGTCTCCACCCCGCTCCCCCCACAAGTGCCCTCGGGGTCCTTCCAAATGAAAAACAAAGCCACATTACGCTGTGTCTGAAAGTGCAGCTTGGCCTTAATCTCCTTCGCAAACCCCAGCGCCTCGCGTGCAGGGCAGGCTAGGGGCAGTTTATCTGATTGGTGTCAGCTAAAAACTTGAGTCAGGGCGTCCCGTGCACCTCGCAGTCCAGGGGCCTCGGCGCTGCAGATGACTTGGTGGATTTCGGTGAATTGTCCTCGCAGCCCTGGCTCTTTGCAGGTGGGTTTAGAGTCAGACTGAGAGCTCAGGAAGCTGAGTGACAGAAATGAGACCGGACGTACAGCCGCAGTGCAAGCTATCCCCACTGGCCCACTGCCTGGATCCAGAAGTGGTGCAGTTCTTGATGGCAGTTCAGAGCTTGGCCACTCCACTGGGTTTTCCATGAAGGGGACCAGTTGCAATGTGGAGGTCATACTCTGGTGCACTGGGTGTGGTGTTCTCTGTTTCACCGGAGGCAAACACCTACTACTGCTACCGGCTGATGGAAAGGTCCCTGCCACAGACACCCTATGTGACTCGCTCTTTGCCTCAGTTTTCTGACTGTGAAATGGGGACAAGCAGCACCACATCTTACTTTGCAGCAGGTTCTGTGGAGGACAAGGCTCTGGGTCTGTGCCAGTGTTATTGTTGGGAATCCTCTTGCTGAAGGATAGTCCTGACGCAAAAATCTTTCTGCATCACGCCACAGCCCGCACTGCACAGAGGACATGAACTCCCTCTCCTTCAAATGTTCCCAGCATCTTTTTCTCAGCCACTTTCCTGAGCTGTGTGGCCCTAATCGACTTTGCCTGGGATTGTCCTGGTCCGAAGAGGCTGCTGAGGAGGAAAGGGTTAAAAATCTGCAAGGACCAGGCAATACAGTTTCCATCGCCCACAGCTATGCCCCTCCCGCAGTCATGGAGCTCAGGAGCAGTTAGTGGAAGGAGCTGGGAGGATTAAACCCAAAGAGGGAAGCTCTCATTGGCGCATCTCGATGTTTTCTTCCTTCAATTCATTAGCGATAAGAGTGGAACAACAGACACTCTGCCACTTCTGGGGTGTCTCTTGTTTGTAGAGCTGTCGTTTTCCCAGCTAATTACAAACAAGCAGAGACACCGAATGGAGTTAAATGCAGATCTCTGTGCTCATGAAATATTAGAGATTGGAGCTAAGTTGATGCTAATTAACAGGCATTAGTGAAAATAGTTCTCTCTCCCCCATTGCTTATTCTGTGCATTTGTGACAAGCTTTTGGGACTGGTGGGAAGGAAGGCTGGCCAGATGGTGAGCCGAGACCTAGCCACAGCCGCCCTGTGTCACCTTGGGCAAGTCACTGGATCTCTCTGTGCCACTGATCCCCAACGTGGTGTCACAGGGTGGTCTGTTCCTTTCTGGGCTACAGGCCTGGAGTAATCCAAGGACCCCATGATGCTAAATGGCAGAGGGCAGGGTGGCACGAAGGGGTACCTGGATCCTCTGGGGTCACTAAAATAATGCCACGTAAGGTCTCTGGTGAAAGGCTGTGTCACAGTGATCATGGTGAACTCGACCTAGGAATGACGTGCAACTCACAAGTCATTTATGCATCCTGACCATTGTGTGCTCTGGAAAGTGGTCACCTGCCTTGAAACAAACTTCTGCAGGCAGGAGGGGAGAGACGCTTTTCTCCCTGCCTGTATCGGTGGATATTGTGTGCCCCACAGTAGGTATCTGTTAGCACACCGAGTCAGTTGCAGATGAGAAGCTTGCAGCAGGAAATTAACAGGAAGAGGTGCGATCGGTTTGCAGGTGAAGATCAAAGGTCTGGGCTGGATACCCAGAAGGCAGAGGAACCTTCTCCCACCACCCTCCATCTTTCAATCTGTGAAGACAGGCTTGATCGTAGGAAAGAGGGATCTCAGCCATCTTAGTTGAAAAGGCTGGGGAAAGGGCCTGGGGGCAGCGATCCTGTGGGAGACGGGGGAATGTCTAGTGAGTCACGGGCCGGCTCTAGAATGCTTTATGATTTTCTGCAATACGGAGCCGTTTCTTCCCAGTGTCCTCCCTCACTAGCCCCTGAATCAGTGTCCACTCTGGTTTCCACTCTGAACGGGTCGGCTGGCCGTGTGTGGGGCAGAGGCAATACGTTTGATCCTTCGGGCGCAGCCAAACTGAGGGGCTGGGCGAGGGGTCAGTGGATCCGGGGCTGGGACTCCAGAAGGCCAGGGGATGACGCGTGCCCATCGCTAACCTGCACAGAGAGATCCAGGGCAGGCCATGACTGTGTTGCCAGAGGTTTGAAGGAGCAGGCCAGCCACCGCCAGGAGGGAGTTGCGAGAACTACGGAAAAGGGAGGGAACGGCAGGGCCAGCCCTGGGAATAGTTCTCCAGTACAGAGACCAAGGCCCTCTGTTCAGTGTCTAATGGAGTGGCCATTTTGGTTGGCGGGTTTTGAAAGGTAAATAAATCCCAGCCAGATGGGCCCGTGGGACTGATCCCCATGGAGTTCATTGGAGAGCCCTGAGAAAGCGGCAGGGGGACGGCCGGGGGCCTGTAGCATGACATCAGCCAGCGCGGCAAGTGATTTCCACTCACCCAATGACATCAAAAGACTCCTAATGGAGGCTGAATTAGCACTGGGCTTTGCAAAGTGGGGAGGGGCAAGTCAAACCGTGCCTGGGGCGCTTTAAGCAAAGTCCCCCTCTCCTGGCTGGGCCCTGGTCCCCAACCCTTCTACCTCTCACAGGGATCTGCCTCCAAATCCCCTGCACACCGGATCAGTTCAGACGAAGGAGATGCATCAGCCAGGACCAGTGAAGTCCAGTTCTGCAGCCTGTCACTCGCACAACGAGGGGAACATTTCAGTGTCCTGCAATTGACACTAATATGATGGGTGGCCCAACCCCAGCCAAAGGGATCGTTTGGGCCAAGCAGGCCCATCATGCCACGCAGGTAGGCCGGGTGGGTGTGCACATGCAAATACAGTCTGACGCACCCCTGCCCTTATGAAAAATGCCATCTGGGGTGTGTCCTGGTAGGGATTAGTGGTACGTCGAGGAAGCCAGGGGCAAGCAGGACCCCAGCACGCTTGGCGTTGTACAAATCCAGAACCAAGGGATGGCTCCTGCCTTACTGAACGGGCAGGCTGAGCACAGGGCGAGAGCCAGTGGATGGTCCAGATGAGAGTATAGAAGGAGACGCTGAGATGCACGTGGACGAAGCACCCCAGCTGCCTAGCGGTTATGTGCACCCAGAGCAGAGAACCGGGCGGCTGGATGGCTCTTTCAGTCCTCTGTCCTCTCTACTTGACTTCTGCCTACCTCATCGGCTCAGGCGACTTTCCTGGCCAGCGTTGCCCTCTCTGGCGCCCCTTCCCGAAAGCCCCCTAACAACTTGGACTCTGCCAGGCACCGGCAGAATATCTCTTGCCCCCAGAATATCCCTTTTCCTCTGTCGCTGCCATCGTCCTGCCCGCAGGCTCACAGCTTTGCATCTCCTGCCAGTTTCCACTCCCTGGCTCCAAGATCCACCTGCTCAAACACGTCCTGCGTGGCTGGGGGATGGCGAACCCCGCTGGGTGCCTGCTGCTACACGGTGGGCAGATTGGAAAGGACACAGTCTAGCTCAGATGGAGATCATGAGCCAGGATTTTCAGCCAGCGCTTCCCCTGGAAACAGTGATAATGCAAGTTTTGTGTTTCCAGCTCAGGTAACATGCTCACTGCTGTCTCATCTCAGTCGCACCTGATGGGGAAAGGAGAGGGACACGTCACCGCTGGGTCACAGTAAGAGGTCACCTGCTTTGGGGAGATCACATACAGGTGGATATACATCTTAAGCTGGCTGGAGAAGTGGAAAATGTAGGACTCTGTGCTCTAGATCTGCTTCCTCTGTAGCAGGGAGACATCGAGGTCCCCGTTTGACTGGTGTCACTGAGCCCGTGGGGCACTTAACTGCGTCCTCTTTCCTGTTCCAAGATGCGTGGACACCAACATCAGGTGTCTCTGTCCATGCCCTAAAACTCCCCAAACTCCAGGCTGGACAAATCACTCATATTCCTCTAGCATTGCCTGTCCTGCAGGATCTCAGAACGCTTCCCAAATGATAAACACAGAATTCAATTTCCCCACCACTGAGATGCAGCCACCTCTGGGGCAGAACATGGCGGCTGTGCCACAGCGTATATCAGTGCCTGACAGGGCAGGCAGTGAAGAAGATTGGTGGCATGACACAAGCTCATCTGACAAACAGCGGCTTCAGTATGCAGCGTCCCCTGTCACTAGGACAGAGTCGGGGGAAGGGGGTCCCCAGCATAGCTCCTTTCAGGGCCTGGCTGAAGGTAGCCGAGGTCCACCTGGGGTGAATTTAGCCTCATTAGCTCATCACACGTGTCCCAGGTGCTGATCGGCACGCGGGCAGAAGCGAGTCTACAGCCAGCCTAAGAGACTTCCCATGTCGGCTCCCTTCGCCTTGCATTTGCAAAAATCAAACGGAAGATGGGTGAAATCAGCGCAACGGCACCAGCTCTTCTAATCGGCAGAACCAGCCTCTTCATTGTGTAGGGTGGCATGTGAGTGCCAGCGCAGCTGACAGCTGGTTATTACAAGCCTTGGATTGCTCAGAGAATTTGCTTCCATCTGACATTTCCACTTCTCCATTTAGAGCCAAAAAGGTTGAAGGCTTGGCTCACTTCTCTCCCTGCCTTGTGACCTGAGACTGTGAACCCATCTGCTTTCAAGTGGTCTTCGCTGGAGCAACAGTGAATGGCTGTGCTACGTCAAAATCCCATTCCAGATTTATACACGGGCCCTAAATGGATTTCCAGAAGCAAGTTCCTCCTTAATGACACAGAGAGAAAGGTCGTAAGCCATCCTGGAGTAATGTGCGTCTTTGTTCATTTCCTCCCATTCTGTAAGTTCCCCATCTTCAAAGCGTCTGACGAAGTGGGATTTTCTCCCACGAAAGCTCATGTGATAAATAAATTTGTTCACAGGACTCCCTGTTTGTTTTCTTTTTTTCTGGAATCTAACAGTCTCTCTCTCCTGGTTGTGAGGGTGGATGGAATGCAATAAAGTAACTTATTTCTTTTACCAGAGAAAAGAAAACCTGTACGCTTGTTTAAGGTGTGACCTGCCCACCTGAAATCCCCCCGGGCCGTTGGTCCTTTTTTCCTGTCTGTGCAAAATCTCTGAGTGTCAAAGGAGACTGCAATTCTCCGATCCTAGCGTGCAGGGGGTCACAGGCAGCCGCAATGTTGTTACAATATGTAAGAGCGGACAGGGCAAAGAAATTCTTTTTGCATGCAGTAATTCATCCACCCTGCTAGGGGAAGCACGTGCTTGGGTCACCGTTCCCGGACAGCCTACACCGAGGAGGGCCCCAAAGATAGCCACCAAGGTGTACGATGCTGTACACCTGCAGGAACGATGGGAAATGATCCATATCCGAATGGACGTTTCTGCGTCAGCAGCCTCTGTGATTCATCACTCTTGGAGCCTGCTTGCTGGTGCATCGCCTGGATATGGTGATCTGTGTTGATTGATTGCCTGGAGTAATGCTTGTCCAGGCAGCTGTCTTGCTGGTGGAAGATGCTGGATGGACAACCCTGGACGGGGCTGTGCTCTGGTTCCCCCCTGGACAGGAGAAGCAGCAGGACAAGCGTGCTTGATGCCCACACCTCGCCAGCATGTCCTATGCCGAGAGGGAGGGATCAGCTCAGTTGTGACCCTCTGCTGAAATGGGTCCCCAAGAATTAGTTCCAGTTGTGCTGGGAGGCACGCCCTGATCACAAGGGGGGCTGAGATTCGCAGCTTGTGTCACGTGGTCTCTGGCCGGCCGACTGTCAGGAGCGGCTCTTGCTCACCCGTGGTGGATTGGAATTGATAAAAGACTTTATATTGAGATCCCAGTGAGGGGTGGCAGACCACGCTGCCTTTCGCTGATGGGAGCTTTTCCATTGAAATGGGGCCAGGAAGGAAGTTCTCAACAGCAGAGGAATTTTGGCCCCTTCCTTCAGCGCCGGGTTTATTTCTCAAGAACCAAACCAATCCGGCATCTATCAGATTAACTCTGGCTTGTCCCCCCGCAAGGTTCTCTGCAGATCTGTGTCTCAAGGGAAAAAGGAAGGGGCTGGAGAGTTGAGTACGTCGATCTCCTCCTCTCTGTCTTCATGGCTTGAAGCCCCTTTTCCTTGAAGGGCTGTCCACCCACCGACAGAGTCAAACCAACGTTTTTGCATAATTTTTTTAGATTTCCTGTAAATTTGCCACTTTCCCCCACTCTAAACAACCAGAAACTGAAAGCCAAAAACCCAAATCAAAACAAAAGTTTAAAATAAATGTTCGGTTTTCAAAACCTGAAATGTGTTTTGCGGGGGGGAGGCGGGGTGTGTTTTTTAAGGATTTTTTCCCCAGAATTTTTTTCACCAAAAGAATGGGGATTTTTTCCAGCTAGGATCTTGCGTCATTCTAGGGAAAGATGGTGGGGGTGGGAGGGCTTAGAGGGTGACTTTGAGGAATCTTGTGAATCCCGCTGAGCAGTAGCTTGATGACCCAAATGAGGAGAACAAGGGAGCTGTGCACATATCTTCAGTGGCTTCTTTTTAAATCCTACCAAAGGAGGCTTTGGGAAAAATGGTTGGAAAGCGAGAAAGGAGATCTGTTCTGCAGTACTTGCTGAGAGCCTCGTAGCCTGTGCTGGCCCTGAGGAGGAGAACCGGAGCAGGAATATGGATTGGACCTTCGCCCCGAGTCTGGGCTTCCGATTTGCCTCTAGTGCCCTGGACCCAGCCCCCTTCCTAGTACCCTGTGTCTGCCAGGCTCGCCCTCCAGGGCTGGGGGCACTGTGTATTGGCAGGCACCTCCTTGGTGACTGGCCACAGGAATCCATCCCGGCCCTGACATTTCTGCTCCCCCTGGGTCACCCCCGCCTTTGCACACCGCAGTCGATGCAGGCATCTGCAAATGTCACCAGAATGAGTGATTTAAGCTCTGAGCTTCCCAGTGTGAGCCAGCTGAGCCTGCCTCGCTCCTTGGCAGCTGGAGGGAGGGCCCTGTGATCAAAGGAGCTGCTACAGAGCCCTTTGGCCTGGCTCACACCTTCCCATGCCTCCAGTCCCAGAAAGGCAGCAGGAATCCCTTTGCAAGAACAATGACGTGTTACTGCGGCCCCACCCATGGGTGCTGGCCTGCGAGGTGCAGGTGACTGAGGCTGGCTGTCAGCCGCGCCCTTCCCGTTTCGGTGTTCGTCTGTCCATCCCTGGCCTCGCACGGACAGAACCAGGCCGGGTGGCTGGAATAAAAGCCTGTGCTCTCCCCTGCAGATCAGATGCTTAGCGTGAGCCAGGAGGAGAGCTAGGAGCAAAATGATGCTGTGCAAAGGCTGGAGTCAGGGCAAGCAAATCTCTAGTCCCCTGGGGGAGTTTGTTCCCGCATGGTCTGGGACCTTCCTGGGCCAGTGGGAGCAAGCCTACATCTGGGGGGAGCACCGCCTGTCCCCGGGCATAGCCGCAGTCAGCTCACGGTTCTGCCTTCTGCTCTTGTGCTTAGAGATGCCGTCCACAAGCAGAAGCGGATGGAGTGCAATGGGCTGCCCCCATCTGAGCTCCAAGGCAAGCAGATGGGCAGCTTGGCAGCACCTGTGCCACCCGATAAGCAAGGTAGGAAGGGGCACGGGTAGCGAGCGCTGGGGCGGGGTGAGCAGGGTCCTTGTGTCTCGTCTGCTGCGTTTCCGATGGAGAGATGCGTGGACGCTGCAGCGACCGAGGCAGTGCGCGGATAGATCAGCAGCTCCGAAGGGGGGTACATGGCATAGACAGAGCATGAGCACATGACATAGATCGATGGATGGATGGAGGATGGATGGATGGGAGGGTGATGCATGGGATGGATTAAGGAGATACGTGGATGGACGAATCAAGAAGGTGAATACATGGATGGGTGGGTGGGTGGATGGATGGATGGAGAGGGGGGTAACAGGAAGGGAGGGGGGGGGATGGATGGATGGGTGGGTGGGTGGATGGATGAATGAGTGGAGAGGAGGATGCATGGATGGGTGGGT
>ML685941.1:1037936-1074491 GCA_007922175.1 Pelusios castaneus
GGGTGGGTGGGTAAGTGTATGGAAGGATGGGGGTACATGGGTGGATGGACAGACGGATGGAGAAGGGGATAGATGGGATGGATTGAGAAGGGGGTGGATGGAGGGATGTGGTAGATGGGGATGGATGGTGGGTGGGTGGCTAGGTTGATGGAGGGATGTGGTGGATGGAGAGATGGGGGTGGATGGTGGGTGGATGGATGGATAGCTAAATCTCTGTGCTATTTCACCAGACACCACCAAATCTTCAACTGCTAGCACGTGCTCCCATATTCCTCCCCCTTTATTGCTCTGGTTTTGCACCTCCTCCCCCCGGGGCTGACTTTCCTGTCTTGGTTTGCAGTGTTAATAAACCCACTGGTGGACAAGGACTCGGGGGGCGTGGTAGCCGTCGTCCTGGTAAGTGAATGGGAGCTAGTGGGAAGAGGGAAAGCTGGAGGGGGGAGGAGGAACTGGGATACCTCGGGGGGTTAGTACAGAAGGATCACACGGCCCTTCGCAGGTGGCTCCCACTGTCCCCGGGCAACGCAGGCCCCTGCGCTCTGCAATGCAGCTCTGCTTAGCCCCACACAGCACCCATCTGCTGGTTTCGTGCAGACGAGTGACCGTGGCCCTACTGTGTGCTCCCTCGCCCGTGGAGCTGAGCTTTGACACCAACAGAGGGGGTTGTTTTTGCTGGGCACAGACCCTGCCGGGGTGGCAGGGGTACCCAGCTGCGGCATGTGAGGTCCCCCTGGGCGAGCCTCGGCCAGGAGACTGAGTAACTGACGGCCACCTCTCCCCAGGGTGTCCTCCTGCCAAGGATATGCCCCCCAACTGGGGGCCAGTCTCATGACATCTGGCCGGGCCCAGCGGGAGAGTGTGGGAATTCCCGGGGTCCATCGCTGGGCTACTCGGAGCCTCATTCATCATCCGCGATCCTCGGGGAGCCGGAGCACGGCGAGTGCGTTGCTCCTGCATGGGTTGCTCCCTGGCTCGCCCTGTGGGTGATGGGGTAGAACTGCGGTGGGGGACAGCCGCTTTACTTCTATTAAAGGGACCCCCCCCAGAGCCTGGCCCCGGTTGGACAGAGCAGCGTCCTGTTGGTCAGTATGGGCCCCCAGCAAGCTGCGCCCCCTCCATTCCGCACCCCAACCCAGCACCACCTTCTGGCTAGTGCATGTGTCTCCGCTGGCCCCACTGGGGTGCAGGAGGGCTTACTCCGCAGTGGGGTGGCAGGTGAATGCAGCCGAGGGCCACAGGATCTGCAGAGCCCTGCCAGCAGCTCTCTCCTCCTAGTGTGAATTGCTCCCGTCCACTCAGCGGTTTGCACACCCCCGTGTGTGTAGCACTAGGAGGTGTACGGCTGGCGGCCGCAGTTGGCTGCCCCTTCGGTGACCCGGCAATTAGCCGGATGCCAATTAGGCTGTTGCGATGGGCCTGGCAGGGGCCGAGAGCCGAGCGGGAGCCAGCTCTTGTGGAAGCGGGCGTTGAAGCGACCTCCTCGCAGCGAGATGAAATGCGAGGTTAATGAGGAACCACGCTGGCCTCTCAGTCAGTCCCACCTGGGCTTGGTTCTGAAAAGGCCAGGATGCCGCCGGGGAGCGTGGAGCCGGCTAATCAGCTCGCCGAGCGTGGAGAGAGAAGGGTTTAAGTGGATTAAGGCAGGACACCAGCACTCTGGCAGCAAGACATTTTCGCCAGTGCTCATTAAAAAGGAATTAAAGCGATTCACACACTGGCGTGTGGGCCACATCGCAACCCCGTCAGGAGAGCCCCGCGCCCACCAGCCACCCCCCCCGGCACAGGTGTTTTCATGGGTACCCCAGGGGTTTGCACAGGTGCGAATGGTGCACACACTGCCAGACGTGCCGCGCACACGTGAGGCAGATGCTCTCCCTGTGGTTGGAGGCTCACGCGTGTTTGTCACCGGCACAAGGCAAACGCCCGGTCCTACACGTGGTGCACACGTAGTCACTTGCACGCAGGCGACCCAGGCGGTTCAATTCGGCGAGACTGTGTTGGCTTGGCACACCTGCCCCTCTCTGCTCACTCTCAGCCCCTCCTCCCTCCATCCTGCCCCACCTCCCAAGTGGCAGAGTTCAGATCTAACCCCAAAGGTGCCCCCTGGTTCCGTGGTCTGTCCAATTTCAGCTCCTTGGCTAGGATCCTGCCTGAGATTCCCAGCGGGAAGCTCTGCCGTCAGAGCCCCCTTGCCCATTCAGTGACTCTCCCTTTCCTAGGGCTCATGCGCTAACTAACACCACCCTCCAGCGGCCCCTTGGAAAGCAGGTGGCTCCTTTCGTTAATGGCTGATTTAGGAGAACAAACAGCTCATTAACTCGCTGGTAATGCCCCATTTCTGGGAGCTGAAACGTTTCAGGTAGCCCTTTGCCGCCTCCCATCGAAAGCGCCTGGCACCAGTTCAGCTCCTGGTAAATAAGGACACGCAAGACGTCTCGCTTCGCATTCTCGGATGCCTTGTGGAGGTTGTCAGCCTGCAAGCAGTCGCGTGGAGCAAAGCGCTAATTAATTAACGACAATAACACGGGCCAGGCGGGCGCACACCCGGATCTGAGGGAAGAGGACCACGTCTTTGATTCTAAAAGCAAAGGAAATCCCCCCCATCTCTCTCTGTGGAAACTCTCTCTCTCCCACCTGCCACATGTGTGCTGCAACGCACAGGAGCTCATGGTCTAACATGCACACGCTCTAGCACACGAGTACATGTTCTTACACATACGTGGCCTCACACACACAGGCTCCAGCTGCAACGGTAATGCTGAATGCGGAATTCCTCTGAGTCGGGTGGTGAATGCAGTGGATTGGGGCTGGCTGCCGGCTGCCCGCTGGGTGAGAATGGAAGCGATCTCCTCTCTGTTAGTGTCCCCGGCATCTCTTTACATGCATGGACCAGGCCGGAACCCCAAGGCAGCAGTTTCTGGGAGCGTGGGAGCTGACGCTGAGCGTGCGGGCAAATAGCAGATGCAGCTATGCCCAAAGGCGGGCAGCGCTGGCACCGGACAGCCTTTCTTCTGTGCCATGCGTCAGGCTGGGTGCACGGGCCTGTGACAAAGGTGTAGAATTACAGAGTCTGGATCCTGGAGCCCCTGGGACATCTCTTCCTTTCAGGGGCCTGCAGTAATTTCCTCCCCTGGGTCCCACAGCTCGGCTGGGCCGGATTTTATTTCTTATCACAAGCTTCATCTGTCTCTCCCCAACGTGCGGCGTTGAGCGCGTTGCCCGTGCAAAGCAATGCCATGTCATCGTGGTTGGTGGTCCTCATCGGTCACCAGAGCTCAGGTTTGCTCAGGAAGCCACGGAGCTCACAGCCGGCTGGCAACTCACCTCTCTAGGTCAGCAAAGGCTCCTGGCCGTGTCTAGGCGGCCCGACATGCCGCAGTCAAGCAGCGCCTCGCTGACTGATGCCCAGCTGGGCCCTCCATTTGTTTTTCTTCTCTGATGAGCTTTTTTGAATGATTGGGATGCCGGACAGGCATGGCCGGGAAGCCCTCCCCATGCCATCAACCAGGGCTGCTTTGGGGAGGTTTGTGCTGATCCGTTAATCACTGAGTGCTGCCTTTCTCTGGCAATTTCCCTCAAGGTCTCAAATGCTCTCCAAACACACGTGAATTAGTCTGGGACATGGGCGGGCACAAGCCCCCACCTGAAGGCCACGCCCCCAGCCTAAGGGGAGGAGCTAACGAACCCAGGACTCACCTAAGTGCAGGATCCAGCCAGCTCCCTCATTGCCAGGTGATTTCACTCATCTGGGTCCAAGGGGGACAGCCTCGCCCCACAGGGCTAGTGCTCATGGGCAACTAATGGCTCCTGAACTTTGGTAGGGAGCTGGCTGAGCCACTGTCCTCCACGCTCAATGCCCCATCCACATCCACCGACCCCCTCTAGCACAGGTCTGTAGCCCTGCCCCCAATCACACCCAACCGATTACTCTGCTGAGCTTCCCATGGGCGTCAAGCGCTGGTTTCCCTGAGGGCGGCTTAGCCCGGGGCTGGCAGATCTAGGTTGCTGTCAAGCAAAAAGGCCCCAGCGGATCGTGACGGGGTGAGGAGGGGCCTGCTGGGTCAGCATTGATCCACAGCGTGTATTGGTGGGATGCCCCGGCGGGAGCTATGCCTCACTCTCTCCTTCCCCCATCAGGTACACGGCGGGCGGCTGAGCGAGTCGGATGAGCAGAACCTGCGTGTGCTGGAGAAACACGTGAGTAGAGGCTGGCGCTCCCTGCCCTGCGCCTCCCCCAGCACCTGGCCAGCCTCTGCCCCCATACTCCCACTGGACCAGCTTTCTGGCCATCTCTGTCTCCCAAGATGCGCAGACCAGTCACGCAGCTACCCACTGCTAGCCACCCGTGTTCCCATCTCCCTGATACAGCCTCAGCCAAGGAGCGTCCTGCACCGGTGCCCCGGCCTTACCTGGGGTGCCAGAGGGCGAATGGCCTGTGGGCTCACTCTGGGCAAGGCTGTAGGGGGGTGTTGCACAGGTCAGGGGATAAAGAGACTCAGCGACCCTTCCCTTAGACTGTGTGCGTGTGTAGGGGGTTCTGTGTGTGCACACGTGTTTGTAGCGTGTTTTGGCCCCTCAGGACAGCAGGGCCCACGTCTGTGGAAGCAACATTAGTTACAGCAATTCTCTGCCCGTCTTTCCTTCCTTCTCTCTGGGGCTCTGCAGGCTCTTTAATGGCACTAATGAACTAAGCCTCGTTGTTAGAAGAGGCCCCAAACTGAGATTGGGTGCACTAGTGTTCACAGACACAGTCTGAGAGGTGGCCTCTGCCCTAGCCTGCGTGCAAATTAAAATAGATATGGGCCCCAAAGAGTGGGAGGACAGATAAAAAATTATCCCCAACAGGACAGCGAGAAGAAGAGACAGCAGTTAAAGACTCTCCCCTGCTGGCCAGATTGGTTTTTAATCTTTTCCCCATTATTTTCTTTCTTTCTTTTTTGACAAAACCTTAATTTACTGCTGAAAGCTCTGTCCGTTTTCATTGCTCCAGTTGCCAAAAGGGGAATGGAAAGAGACCTGTTTGTAAACCATCTGTTTTGCCAGGGGCAGGGATACACCCGCCCATGGCGTGTAATGTTTGGTGTCAGTTACGCACTCAGATTATGGGATTATTTCAATCACATCTGGATTTGGAGAGCAGAATGGATGGAACGAAATGGAACATTTCAAGGTTGCTGGCCGCTGAAGAAGAGAATGCTGATTTCCACCTGGGGCCAGAGAACATTGATGACACCGATAGGGATGATGGACAATTTATAGTGCTTAGGAATGTGAGACAGAGGAGACTGCTTAAAAATTGGAAGAATTTGTTGCCGGCCTCAAATGACAGTTGGGAAAGATTTAAAGTTTGACAAGTTAGGACCAGACAGCTACCTCACTTTGTAGGTCAGTTTCTAGGTGACTCTGTAGCTTTGAGTCTGGGAACGACAGTTCCCAGGATTCACCAAGGGAGGGAGGAGAAGGGAAAATGTGAGCATTGTGAAGCTGTTATCTTTTGCTGTTACCTGGCTTCCTGCGTCTTCCTTATAGGGGTTCAGGTACAAAGGAGCATCTTTTCCAGGTGTTTCTTCACTACAAAAAATAGCAATGGTGGAGTTATTACAACCGTGATGTAAAGAAGGAGACAACCGTCTTGACGTATTACTTAAAAGGGACAATAGTGAAAAACTCAAGGAAACTTTCTTCGTTTCCTTGGGATATTTTCTTATACAGATTTTAATTCTCAGACCTACTGACACAGGTGTGTTCACTTTTTAATCTCCAATCTAATCTAAGACACCACATTTCTACAGCGCCTCTCACCTCAGCCTCTAACCACACGGCATCTGTCATCTCCTATTTAAAGGACCCCAAAAACTGCTTAATTTTCTGTGCCAGCCACCCGGCCCTCCTTGGTATAGGCGACTCCATCCTTCCCTTCTCCAAAATATTCCCCAGCTGTAACCTCTTTCAATCAGTTGGACTGAGATCCTGACGGTTCCCCCCCAGGGGCTGGTCATAGGCCGGTGATGTGGCCTGGAAGGAGGACGTGGCCGTGGCCGTCGCACACAGACGTGTGCAGGCCGCTGGGGTGTGTGAATGGGAACAGTGTCGTGATATTAAAGGGCACAGCCTGACCCAAGCTCTGTCTGTAATGAATTTATGGGAGCTGCACCCAGCATACATACGCCCCTAGCGGATGGGATTGCGGCCCAGTTGCAAAAGGGACAGGAACACCCCCCGGCTGAACCCTTTCAGCCCTCACTGGCTTGTGCCTCGCAGATCCTGGTGACGTACCAGCGTGTGCAAGCCCTCCAGAAGCTGCAGCCATGGCCTCAGGTCAGCCTGTCTACCAGCTCGTCCCAGAATTCCCTGGCCAAGACCGAGAGGGCGACGCACGGCAGCTACAGCGACCTGGATCGCAAGATACTGCAGCTGTGTGGTAAGGGGGCAGATTCTCCCCAGCCCAAACGGGCCTGGCAGGAGGCACAGGGTGGGGAGCCCCTTCTCCAGAGTTGCCACTGCCTCCGTGTGGGACGTTGCCATCGGCACACGCTGCATCCCGTGGCCATGCGGCTCAGAAGGGAGCGGGCGGACGTGCGCAGGCACAGAAGGGTTGCGATGCTGGCCCAGATTCCAGGGAACAGTAGCCGTGTGCCCCTGCATTCCCCGGGGGCAGTGGGGCTGACTGCCGCCCTCTTGGCTGTGGAGGGTCTCCTGGCCCTGCAGAGAGGGCACTTCCCCCAAAGGGAAGGGATCTCGGCCAGCACTTCCCACCTGTTCTTGGCCAGCGGGTGGAGATAAGGGTGCTGCATCCCAAGGTCTGATCCGGCACCACTGAAATCAGATCCGTTTGGATGGCGACGTGAAGGTCCCAGGCCCTAATTCCTGGCTCTGCTGCTGTGGCTGGGAGACAATGGGCTAGCTCTGGCCTTGCTCGGTGCCTCAGTTTCCCTATGTGCAAAGAGGGATCCTGGCACTGCCCTGCCACCCGAGACAGAGGGGAGAATGAATGAATCTGTGCCCGGCTCCCACCATGGGCAGCTCCCACCATGGCCCAGGGAGCGGGAGCTCCAAGAACTGACTGTCTTCGGCTGGTGGCAGATGACGGGCGGAGGCGAGTCACCAGCAAGAGGGGTGGGGGAAAGGTTCCAGAAGCCCTGACCTCTCTGGACGGCCAGTGCCCAGCCCAGCGGGTGGTTGCAGCTGGGTTAGCTAGCGTTGCCACTAACTGCGGGCTCCGTGGTTTGAGGGCCATTATTAGCTCCCTCCACGCCCGCTGACACTCTCGCTCGCCGCTCTTCCAGGGGAGTTGTACGATCTCGACGCGGCCTCGCTCCAGCTCAAAGTCATTAACTATGTGAGTACCGTGTACTTTGCTTTGACCGCAACTGACCTCCTGGGGGGATGATCTGTGAAGCTGCCCCAGAGCCTCCTCCAATGCACAGGGAAACCAAGGAGCAAGTTATGTAGCATTGCTCATAGCTCCCTGCGGAGTGTCCTGCATACAGCTGGCCTCAACCCGGCTGGACTGAGCGGGGTGGGTCACAATGACCAGGAATTACAGCACAGTGTGTGTTTTATTTATCAGAATTTCCAGTGCGCTCATTGCCTCAGCGAAGGGGTAGGATCCGGTGCCCTGCCCTGAACCCATCTCCGGCTGCAGAATTTCCCCTTTTGATCTATTTAATACCCCCAGTCCTTGTTCTCACACCCTTGGATGCAAAGAGACCGCCTGAGAAATGGCTACATTACCATCAGTAGGTTCCAGAGTGAACATCTTCCTGCACTAAATTGGAGAGGGCAGCTCACACCGCTCCCTTCTCTGAGAAGGTTTTAGTTCATGTTTGGAAGCTTTTCTTTGCTGACGATGCATGTCGGCCATACAGTTGTGGGTGGGGCTAGAACGCTGCCAGTCGCCTGCAGCCGTCCCACCTCGGGGGGGTGGCGTAGTAAGATGTCACAAGCTATATTGCCGGGTCAGGCCAGACACAGCTGGGCGCTGGAGGCTGGAGCAGAGCCTCAGGGCAGATCTCAGCAAGTCAACCTCCCCTGAGATAAACTCAGGGCTACGCTGATCTCCAAGACCATGGGGATAAAGCCGCACCTTTAGTTAAGCAGGGATAGACCTGGGCGTAGCGGAGAGGCACATCTTGGATTCTTCTTTGCCAAGCACATCTGGCAGCTGCCTTGTGTTTGCACGGACGACTGGGGAGGAGCTTGTATCAGTGGGAGCGGGGGCTTTGGGGTGCAGAAGAAGGTGGGGCTGGATGTGCTTTTCCCTATTTTTCCCTCAGCCTGGAAGGACCTGGCCTCTGGTTTCCTAGGTCCCTGTATCTCCTACTGTCTGTCTCTCTCTGCCTGGAGACAGGTGTAGCAGTCAGAGCAGGGGGTGGGGATCCAGGATTCCTGGGTTCTCATTCTCCCTCTGCCGCTGACTCCCTCTGTGACTGTGGCAAGTCCCCCACAGCTGCCTCAGTTTCCCCACCTGAAGCGGAGGGAGGGGGACAGTCCTCCACCTCTGTAAGAACAAGTCCCAGGTGGTGGGAGAAGCGACGGACCCGCTCCAGGCAGCCTGGCTCAACGAAGCTTCCCCACGTACGGGGGGCAGCCGGCTGGACTGCAGAGCAGGCCGGGGGCATGTCCCAGGCTCAGTCTTTGCTCACCCTGGCCTCTCTCCCTCCCGCTCTCTCCCGCAGCTGAAACAGGAGACCCAATCCCCCTGCTGCTGCCTCCTGCTGGTCTCGGAGGATAACCACCAGCTTTTCTGCCAGGTGAGTGGCGCGGCATCCCCACCCCCGCCGTGCCCGTCACAGGACTCTACAGCTCTCCCGGGGGCCCGGCCGTGATGCAAGTGAGCCCTGCTGCCCAAGATGGGGAGGCCAGGTTCGTCCGGCTTCACTCCCGGGGTCTGGCGTGTCATCGGCTGTTTCAGGTCAAGCCCAATGCATGGAATAAATCCGTGCACCTGTCCACCCATCCACGCTGTTCCACTGAGAGGAGCTTTCCTTCCCCTGTGTCCCCATCCTCTGTCCCGTCGGGGCTGGTCCAGCAGGGTGCTCCCATGAGGTCACCGGGAGTCGCCGATGCTCAGTGCCTTGCAGGATCGGGTCCGTAGGGGCGTGTCTGCACCATGCTGGTGGGAGTGGGAGGTGACCGGGGCCCTCTGCTGGTGACTCTGCACTGTTTGTAGGCATAGGCGGTCTTAGCGGGTGGGCAGTGGAACTTGCCTGAAGTCTGTCAAAAGTTTAGTTGAAATCAACACGTTCCTGTGTAACCTTTCAGGTTTGATGAATTGGCATTTTCTGATGGAAACTGGCCTGGAATTGTCAGGGATCCCAAAAGCGCTCCCCTTCTCTCCCCCCCCTCCCGCCCTCGTCACTCTCAATAGGACTGGGTGGGGGGAAATTCCCTCGCAACCCCTCATGTGAGCAAGAACCATACAGCCAAGCACATGAGAGTGAGAGAGCATGTTCAGTGCCATCTTAGATCTCTGACCCTTGTCCTCCAATGTCCCATCTCTGGCCATGCCATCCCCAATGCTTCAGAGGAAAGAGAATACAGCATACACTGTGGGGCAAAAAGTCCCTTCCTGACCCCTGCCAGTGGCTAGCTGAGATCCTGAAGCATGATTGTTAGGAACATACATAAAAACCATCCCAGCCAAGATGCTTTGCTGGGCAAAAACATTCCCTTTGCAACACAGCCTGGAGATGGTTTGTTTCAAGGTCTTTGTGCGTGGGATGACTTCAGGCCACAGCATACTGTGTCCAATGGGGGTATTCCAAAAGGGGAGCCGTGTTAGTCTAGTTCAGCAAAACAAACAAGAAGTCCTGTGACACTTTTAAAGACTAACAAATTTATTTATCGCATGAGCTTTCATGGGAGAAAATCCCACTTCGTCAGACGCCTTGAAGATGGGAAACTTACAGAATGGGAGGAAATTAAATTCAGGGAAGTATATGACATAGGATCAGGGCAGGCTGTAACAGCAAATCAAAGTAAATGTTAATATTCAGGCACTGGGGAACAGCTAGAGGAAGGTGAGGTCAAATCACCTGTTGTAATGAGAAAAAATTCCTTAGTCCCTGTTTAACCCTGAGGCAACGGAGTCAATTTTGCATATAAATTTGAGTCCTGCAGTTTCTCTTTGAAGCTGTGATTTGTTATTCATTTGTTTGAGCACAGCTCAAGTCATCAAAGGAGTGAGCAGGGAGATTGAAATGTTCTCCTATTGGTTTTTGAATGTTGTGATTTCTGATGTCAGATTTGTGTCCATTTATTATTTTGCGCAGAGACTGTCCAGTTTGTCCAGTATATAAGGCGGGGGGACATTTCCGGCACATGATGGCATAAATCAGTGGCTTTCAAACTTTTTTTCTCGGGACCCCGTTGGAAAAAATCATTTATGCCCGTGACCCAACAATTATATTTTTGAGCACTGCTTTCCAGTCGTTTGGCAGTGTGGCAGCAGGGCGCTCTGTGATCCAGTACCTGAGGTCTGCAACCCAGTTCTGGGTCCCGACCCTAAATTTGAAATGCACTGTCATAAATCACCACCCAGCACGGAGAAGCATTCCCTGTATTTAAATACTGGCTAGGGACTTTCTGCATCAATGACTCTTATTGGATGGAATCAGACTTGCTCATCCATGTGTCATAGCCTCTAATAATTATTGGAGAGTCTCTTTCAGCTCAGTGGCGGAGACCTGGGCCTTTGAAGCTGGGGGATGTGGGTTTTGGTCAGGCTGCTTCCACTAAGTTTTGAACTCCTCCACCGGGAGATGAGCACCTATCACACGGACGGTCAGTTCTCAGCTAATTAGCCCGGGCTGCGGAAAGACTTAAATTCTCTCAGAGCGCCTGTTCTGTGGCCAGGGTTCTCCGTCAAGGGCACTGATTCCTCAGTTCCCTCGTCCTCACCTCTGGGTTTCATCTTTCCTCCAGGTCGTGGGAGATAAAGTGCTGGAGGAGGAGATCAGCTTTCCGGTAAGTCATTGCGCATTCACTGTCGACCCGCAGCCACGCTCGGCTCGGAGTGCCTGGCATTCTGGGCTTTCAGTCAGCCCCCGGCTAGGGATGAAGCTAGCCCTGACATGTACAAACTCCAACAGTCCTCATGCTCCCAGGCCTCGACAGCTCCCCAGCAGGGGTCAGGAAGGAATTCCCGGCAGAGAGCAGCACGTTTACAGTGTGGGAGGTGGCAATGAGGAGAAAGGGAACCCAGTACCACCTGGCCACGGGTGAGAACATCTGGTGTGGGGCCACGCTGAGCTTTCCTGTGGGAGCATCTGCAGCCTGGTAGGGTCAGGGCTCTGGCTCCCTTCTCGGGCCACGCAACATTGGCTTCGTTTGGTTAATGCAGGGGCTGCCTCTGTCCTCACCCCTTGTCTCTTGAAGCCCCCTACTCTTCCCCAATGCTTTCTCCCAGTATGACAAGTCTTCATTGATGACCTGGAGGATGGGCTGGATTGTACCCTCAGCGAGTTTGCAGCTGATGCTAAGCTGGAGGGAGTGATTGATATGCTGGAAGGTTGAGCTAAGATATAGAGTGACCTAGACAAATAGGAGGATTGGGCCAAAAGAAATCTGAGGACCTTCAACAAAGACAACTGAAGAGTCCTGCACGTAGGAGGAAGGAATCCCAGGCACTGCTACTGACTGGCTGGGCAGCAGGTCTGCAGGAAAGAAGCTGGGGATACAGTGGACAAGAAGCTGGATATGAGCCCACAGTGTGCCCTCGTCGCCAAGGAGGACAGTGGCATATTGGGCTGCATCAGCAGGAGTTGCCAGCAGATGGAGGGATGTGATTATTCCCCTCTATTGGCACAGGTGAGGCCACATCTGGAATACTGTGTCCAGATTTGGGCTCCCCACTACAGAAAGGATGTGGACAAATTAGGAAGAGTCCAATGGAGGGCAATGATGACTTCTGAGGAGAGGCTGAGGGAACTGGGCTTGTTCAGTCTGTAGAAGAGAAAAGTGAGGGGGGATTTGATGGCGGCCTTCAACTACCTGAAGGGGTTCCAGGGAGGATGGAGCCAGGTTGTTCTCAGAGGTGGCAGATGACAGAACCAGGAGCCATGGTCTCAAGTTGCAATGGGGGTGGTCTAGGTTGGATATTAGGAAAAGCTTTTTACCCTAGGAGGGTGGTGAAGCACTGGAATGGGTTATCTAGGGAGGTGGATTCTCCATCCTTGGAGGTTTTTAAGTCCCAGCTTGACAAAGCCCTGGCTGGGATAATTTAGTTGGGATTGAGCCTGCTTTGAGCAGGGGTTGAACTAGATACCTCCATCTTCTGTGACTCTATAGAAGAAAAGAGGGTGTGAAAGAAGAAACCTGAGAACCCTGCCATAGACATCCCCAGGACATGATCAATAGACAGCTAGCCCACCACTGGCTCTAGCGAGAGCCCAATTGATCCTAGCATGCAGACCCATTAGCTAGATAATCATCCAAGCGTTGGTGTCCAGGAAAGGTCGATGCGATTTGTGAATCAGACTCAGCGCAGAGAGCCCTCGGCACCTGCCGTTTTGATCTGTGCCCCAAGTCTCCTCTTCCCTGTTTGGGGTCAGCGAATCTCATAGCCTTCCAAAACGCATGATTATACACCGGCTGGTATGCAGATGGATCTTGCTGACGGCCCCTGAGAGCCAGCCCATGGGCCAAGTCTTTGCTCTCCCCTTGGCTGTCTTCTGTCCAGGCAATGCATGAGCCATCCTACCGGCTCCGGCCTCCACTGGGGATTTTCACGCCTTGTCTTCTCAGACTGAAGGATTCAGACGCACCTTGAGGCTAAGCTCCATTTCAGGGTGCCGCCCAGCCAGTGAGAGGTGGTCACCTCTGGTGCACACCAGCTTGCTGAGGCAGAGCTACGGCAGCAGAGCATTTCAAAGGCACCAGGGGTTACAGGGCAGGCGGTGACATGCCCAGCCACTGATCCGAATTGATCCCCAGAATGTGACACCGGGATATGCCCATTACCGAAGGGAAACAAATACCAGCGTCTGCTTGCAGCATCCAGCAACAGTTCCCCCGGTCGATAATCCAAAGGGGCCAGATTCATCCCCGGGAAACTTCACTCGCTGGAATGGAGCTAACACCAAGGATGCTGTTGGCCCCACGTGTGGGAAGGCCATTGGCTGGGGGACCTAGAAGGCCAATGCAGCCGTGTGCCCGAGTCCCTCAGGGATCGTGCGCTGGATCCCGCTCGACACAGCCGGATAGGACTCTAGCTCTTCGGAGCCTGCCAGCCCGGGTCTCCACTCCCCAGAAGGGTCGTCTCCTCCACCCGGCCCCAAAGGCTCAGCCCCCTGGTCTGCCTGGAACAGCTCCCTGCAGGATCCGCCTTGGCTGGATTCTGGGGAGTTCCTCCACGCCCAAAAGGCCAGGCACCCATCTTGCAGTCAGAGTGATTCCCAGCCAGCGGGGTTTGTTAGTTCGCAGGATCACAGCCTGGAAGGTCTTTGCTAGAAGCTGAACTAGGAGTTACAACAATGACCAGATGCATGGGCTCCCTCCCCTCTGGGCTTTCGTGGGGGACTGCCCTCTTTCCCCAGCCACCCCCAGACCCATCCCCTTGACCTCCACAGTCCTTTCTGGGCAAGGTGGCCACTCCTCCTGGTCCCCACCGGCCACAGCCTATAAGAACTAGCGTGGCTGGGGAAGGACCATCCGCCCTCTATTGGCCCCTGCAATGACACACCTGGGTCCCATCACTGAATACGTGAGAAACACTCGGGGGGAAACTGAGGCGCACGCACAGCACTCAGAGAAAACCTCAAGAATATCTCTACTTCTTCACAAGCCATATTGCAACTGTAGGCGCTGATGGGTGGGCAGGCCATTGCTAAAGGGTATTGTGTGAGACGGGGGACAGCCCCTCAGCCACCAATCAGAAGTTTGATTGTCCCAGTGGGCTGAGTTTGCTGGGTCTCAGCTTACTGTCCCCTGCCCTATTTCTGCAGAGGCCAGCAGAGAGGCCAAGCTCCGGAAGGGCTTGGAGACTCAGCTGTCTCTCCCCCATAAGTCGTGATTCAGGATTGTGGGGTGTCGGCTGATGTCGCCGGGACTTAGGGGGACCCTAGGCTGCAAAGGCTGTTTACCTGGGAGCTGGAGAAAGCCACCCAGCCAGTCAGCATCCAACTACCTCTCCTTTAGCACCCGGGTGCCGGGCAGGGGAGCTGAGCCGTGCCACTCCTCCTGAAAAGACCACTGACCAGACTCCTGCGACTTCACCCACCAGCCAAGCTTTCTCTTCCTGCACTCCTGACCCTCTTCTCTTTGTCCGCAGCTGACGTTCGGGCGTCTGGGGAAGGTGGTGGAGGAGAAGAAATCCATCACCCTACAGGACATCAGTGTGGTACACAGTTCGGGTCCCTCCCCCCAAGCCCCGCAATCTCCGGGCCCCGTGGGAAGAGGTCATGGGATTGTGGGTCTTGGGAGGACGAGGGGAAGATGTTCTCAGTCTTTAAGGCCACCGTTCTCGGCTGCTCCCAAGATGGGCACTGTATTAAAGTAAAAGGCCGGCAGATCCCAGTACTGACGCTGCAAAGGCAGAGCGGTGCGGGTGGGTAGGAGACAGCCGAGCGCATAGGAGCGTCTCTCTCAGATGCAGGGCCAGACTCTATTGCATGCCTGCTTCTTGTTCAATTGCTGCTGGCACACGAGACCAGGGCGATGGGTGCAGGATAAGGAGCTAAATGGTTCTACCGAGTGACTTCCTGCCAGTGGGTGGCCAGGGAACACGGCAGGGTGGGAGCCCGTAGCACTCACAGACACCCGCTCTGTGGCCCAGACTCAGCCAAGGAGAAAGGGGATGTCTCTGGGCCCGGAGTGGGAGCTGGGGTGGGCAAGGTCAACGCCGGAACAGAGGCGGAACAGTTCCACACAACCACCTCTTTGCGGAGAACCGCTCCGTGCCTGGCTGCAGCTGTCGGTTGTTGAAAGATGCGTTGCTACCAGGAGGGGGTAATCCGAAGTCCTGGGCTTGTTCCGTCCCTGTGTGGCTACCTCACAGGTGGCTGGACAGAGGGACACTCATGTTCCTCTCTCTCATCGGGGGCCCACGGCCCCATTGACACAAGCACAGCTGCAGAGAGATCGCCACTGCGTCTCTGACTGGGTCAGGTTATTGCATCCTGGCCCTGAATGACCTGTCGTTCCACCGCATCAAAGCCAGGAGCAGGGACAGGATCCAGGGAGACTTGGACAGATTGGAACACTGGGCCGAAAGAAACCTCATGAGGTTCAACAAAGACAAGTGCAAAGTCCTGCACTTAGGATGGAAAAATCCCATGCACTGCTACAGGCTGGGGACCGATCGGCTAAGTAGCAGCGCTGTAGAAAAGGACCTGGGAGTTATGGTGGACGGGAAGATGAATATGAGCCAACAGTGTGCCCTTGTTGCCAAAAAGGCCAATGGCATATTAGGCTGCATCAGTAGGAGTATTGCCAGCAGATGGAGGGATGTGATAATTCCCCTCTATTCGACACTGGTCAGGCCGCATCTGGAATACTGTCCAGTTTTGGGCTCCCCACTACAGAAAGGATGTGGACAAATTAGAAAGAGTCCAGCGGAGGGCAACAAAAATGATTAGGGGGCTGGGGCACATGACTTATGAGGAGAGACTGAAGGAACTAGGCTTATTTAGTCTACAGAAGAGAAGACTGAGGGGAGATTTGATAGCAACCTTCAACTACTTGAAGGGCTGCTCCAAAGAGGAGGGAGCTAGGCTGTTCTCGAGGGTAACAGAGGACAGAACAAGGAGCAATGGTTTCAAATTACAGCTGGGGAGGGCGAGGTTGGATATTAGGAAAAACTTTCTCACTAGGAGGGTGGTGAAGCATTGGAATGGGCTATCTAGGGAGGTGGTGGGATCTCCATCTTTGGAGATTTTTAAGGCTCGGTTAGACAAAACCCTGGCTGGGATGATTTAGTGGGAGTGGTCCTGCTTTTTAGCAGGGGTTGGACTAGATGACCTCGTGAGGTCCCTTCCAGCCCTAGGAGTCTATGATTTTATGGTCTTTCAGGAACTGGGCTGGAACGCAAGAGACCAGCTCTGCCACAGATGCCATGGGTGACCTTGGGCAAGTCACTTAATGTTTTTGTACCTCATCATTTCCCCAGTGCAACATGGGAACACTGCTTCTCCACCTGGCACTCCAGTGGTCCTGTGAGGAGGGCTGTCAAAGTACCTGGGCAGGTTCTGTCTGGATCATACAAGAGCGAGAGATCTGTCGGCTTTAAGGAGTTGTTTGGTTTCACCACTGTGAGAAATGATGATAACCCGCCCAGCAGCCATGCACACACTTCCAGCTGGCTGAGTATCTGCCCCAGCATCAGCTGCAAAGCCTGCCCCGGCATCCGCGGTGATGAGAAGCCGAGTATCTGCGCCTCCTGAGCAATCCATCATTTCTCTTTGGGTGGACGAGCAGATTAGAACATAAATAAGTGTTGGGATGGTGGAGGGAATGAGGTCGCTGCTTGGGAACCCGGCTCGCAGGCTCTCCTGCGGCTGTCAGCCGAGTCACTAGTGGAAGAGCATCGCCGCCACAAAAAAAGAGGTCTCTATTTGGCGTTTCTAGAGGGCAGTACAGGGTCTATGACACACAGCCTAGCTGTTCTGATTCCACCCAGCAGAGGGCCCTTCCAGCTTGTTGCAATATTGCATTAAGCTCCCTGTTCCTGCTATTGTTTGCTCTGTTTAATGCAGAAGAGCCGGGTCGGTTGGTTTTTTCATGCACATAATCAAAAATGCCCATGGCCTCTTGGGCAGTGCCAGCCCTGCGTGGTGTCCTGCAGGGCTGTGGCAAGGCAAAGATAAGAATTTTGTTCCTGCTCGCAGTGGCTGGCAAAGTGCTGGAGCTCAGGAATGACTCCAGAAAGGATAAAGAGGAAAAGCCGTGTAGTGCGGCAGGGTAAACAGCTGATTAGACGGACTCACAGCAGTAAATCCTAGTGACCACCGAGCTCGCTATAAACATCCCAGGCCTGGCTTTCCTCACCTTCAATAACAGGCCGTGGAGAGAGGCTGCGCCCCAGTTTCCTCTCTCAGCTTCTCTTTCTCCTTGAGAAGCTGTCTGTGACAGATCAACACCGCAAGCTCCCCCCGGAGCAGCGGTGGACAGAACGGCCGGTTCCGCTTGTCCCGTCCCAGCCGCAAGGCGAGAGATGGGGAGCAAAGGCTGTTATCAGTGAGCGGCTGCTGAGCCATCCGTGCGGAATGAATTCATAGAACGGTCATCCCTCGCGCTTGTATCATCTGGAGATCGCAAAGCGCTTGAGCAGCCTCGCTGCTGTTTCCCAGCTGGGGAAATTGAGGCACGGAGCGGTGACGGACTTGCCCAAGGTCTCCAGTGCTGCATCGTCTAGGCCATGCTGCTCCCCACTAAGGGATCAGTTCTCGAGTTGGGGGGTCCCAAACAGGGGTCAGACTTGCAATCCCCTTACCCGTTTTCCTGTTGCAAACTGGGTGGGCGGTTCCAGTTGGAAGGGGGAGGGCTGTTCACCCACATAGGTAGTGTGTTATCTTTGTTGTCGTTCACAGCACCCACATTCTGCCCCCTTTCTCGGTGCGTACAGCAAGGGACAGACAGTCGGCTGCGCCGTCGGGCTGGGGGGACGCTGTCCTGAGAAGCAGGGACTCTGAAAAAGATTCGAGGGTCACAGTAGAGCACAACCCCCCGTGCGCCGCCGGGGCCTAAAGGGTTAATGTGACCCCGGGGTGCATAAGGGGGGGATCTGGAGTAGAAGGGGGGTATTTGACCCCTCTACTTGGCCCAGGTGTGACACTGCTGGAATTCCATTCCCCCGTGCCCGCAGCCCTCCCGGGCTCCACGTATGATTCATCCCTGATCTGATCCTCCCAGGTCCCACGTCTGACTCTTCCCCCGGTCTAACCCTCCTTGTCCCCACGTCTGACCCTCCCCCCGGTCTGTATCTTCTCTCCCCAGGAGGAACATCAGCAGCTTCACACCATGCTGGGCTTCGAGGTGACCTCCATGCTGTGCGTGCCGGTCATCAGCCGGGCCACCTCCCAAGTGGTGGCTTTAGCCTGCGCTTTCAACAAGCGGGGAGGAGAGAGGTGAGTGGGGGGCTGTTCCCATGTCACTAGCCCCGTACTGGTGGCGACTCCACTTCCTATAGCAGGACCCGCCCCAACCACAGGGCCTTTGGGCAGGGATGCGCTGGTGGGGCACAGATCATGCGGAGGTCCGCGGCCCAAAGCAGAGCCATGGCCCCAGACACCTTGCAGGAGGCGCTGTGTGCCGTGCAGGTGCCGGCCCCAGTTCCCCCTGCACTGACCACTAGGCATTGCTCCCTCCCTTCACTCCTGCTTCCTCTCTTCCAGTCTCCCCACCAGCTGGGGACTGATGGCCTTGGGCTAACGGGAAATCGCTTGGAGCCCAGCTGCCTGCAGCGTGCAGAGAAGGGCTCCTAGCTGGAGAGGTGGTGCGGGTTCAGGCAAGGCACCCTGATCACCTGCACGGCATTGCGGCTCCTGCGGACTCCAAGTCCCAGCATGCAGCGTGCTCTGTCTGGAGTCTGACAGAAGGCCAAGTGGGCGCTTTGCATGCTGGGCCTTGGAGTTTTTTCCTCTAAGACCGCAGAAGCCGTGTTCTTCTCAGTAGTAAACTCATTGGCTGCCGGAAGGTAGCCGGGGAGCTCCGTTAGCTGGGGGACGAATGCAGGATCGCTATGGGTGGGGGGTCATCCATTCCAGGGAGTGCTGGGAGGGGTGGGGTAAAATGGGGCGCAGCATTGGCCACCCCTCTGCTCGCACTCCAGAGAACTCGCTGCCGTTTGGCCTGGGCTCTCTCTGCTGGCACCAGCCTTTCTCTTCCCCAGCAGACCCTTTCTGTGAGCATCACCCCGCACCAGTCTCCTCCCCTGCCCCAGCCCCCTCTCCACTTTCCCTTCCCATTCAGCTGCTCCTCCCCCAACAATCCTGCTCCCCCCGAAAACCTGTGGCACCACCGTGCGGTTTGCGGCTATGCTAGTGTTCACTCCTCTGATCTGTTCTATCCCTTCCGGGCTCGCCAGTCTATTGAGATTGTCGGATCTTTGGGGCAGGGGGCATCTGCTGCTCACTCTGGGTGCGTCTACAAGGAGGCTTAAGTCGACTTAAACTACTCCGCGTCCACACTGGGCTTCCCTTAAGTTGACTTAAGCATTTCCTTAAGAAAAAGTTAAGTTGACTTAATAACACCTCGTTTTAGGTCAACTTAATGCTTAAATTGACCTTATTAGGTCGACTTAAGCCAGTGTGGACGGGGATTAGCGCCTCAATCCACCTTATTAAGTTGACTTAAAGTGTTAAGTCGACTTAATAAGGTCGAAAAGGGGCTGTGTCTACACTAGAAAAGTTAAGTCCACTTTTGTTAAGTCGACTTACTAAGATCGACAGTCGACTTAACTTTGTAAGTGTAGACATAGCCAGAGGCAGGGGGACTGAGCTCTTGACTGGCCCTTGGGCACTACTGTAATACACGTGGTTAGGAACATCCCCCAAACAATCTTCTCCTTCCCAACCTTGTTCAGTATGAATGTCGTCCCAGAGCTCGCCGGCGATCTCGGAGATTCACTCTCAGCCGGGAGTCAGGGTGTAATAATGCCCCGCTGCTTTGCTTAGCTGTGCACAGCCCTCAGCCCCTCATTCCCCCCCCCCCCCCCCGTCGCACCTCCCAGGGCAGACGGATCCTCCCTGCAGGAGGAACACTTGCAGATGGGTGCAGGGATTTTTTATCAGCAAGCAGCTACTGGAGGAATTGGGGGACCAGGGAGGAAGGGTGGGTAGGAGACAGGGGAACCAATTCAGAATTTCCTGTGGGAGCGGAATTGCTGGGCAGTGACCCCATTTTGGTGCCCATTTGCCCCACTCTCCTGCTGCAGACTATGGGTCTGCCTAGGCCGGGGAGCCTGCCGCTTTTACCCGCCCAGTGCATTAGTTGGTACCACGAGGAGCCGAGTTCTTGACGGACCCTGGTGCCGTGCCGTACAGACCCACTCAGCGCCTCCATGGGCCCGGGGAACTGGAGCTCGGAGCAGTTCACTGCATAGTCCTGGAGAGAGGAGGTGAACCGGGAAACTGTTGCCGGGTCCCGCCCCAGAGGTGGCTGCATTTCAGGGAGGTGTATCACCTCGGCCAGGTTTCTGGCGCTCGTCCGGCTCTGCAGCTGCGCAGTGTTTGGCTGTAGGCGCTGCCACGTGCCCTCGCTCGCTTTGACTGGGCCGCTTTCGCCTTAGCTACACGGAGGCCGATGAGCACAGGATCCAGCACTGTTTCTGCTACACCTCCACCGTCCTAACCAGCACGCTGGCCTTCCAGAAGGAGCAGAAACTGAAGTGCGAGTGCCAGGTAAGGGGGCCGCAGGCTCCATCAATGTGCATGGCTGGAAGGGGGGGTTCTGCACTGGATACGGCAGGGGGACGGAGGGCATTTGCAAGGGGGTTGAACTGGGTTCCCAGCACAGGCTGGATACCAACCCTCGCCCCCTGCCATGGACCTCGAGCACCGCAGCACAGGCCTCGCTGACGGGAGTAACTCCGCTAGCGGCTAGCAGTAGCTGGCCTTTACCCGTAGGGAGGGACATGAGGTGCTCAGCCAGCCTGCTGTGCCAAGGAGGCCTGTCTGAACCCCAGATCCTCTCTGGGAAACCCTGGAGCACTTCTTGGAGGAGGAAAGGGCCGGATCCCGTGCAGGGGAGCGTCTCACTATAGGTGGGAGGATGTTTCACAATCTCCCGTGTAACTCAGGGCTGATTGTCCGGCAGGCCAGGAAAGGCAGGTCCAGTCCCCCGCATTTCGGGAGGGGGATCCCTGCCCCTCTAATTGGGAGTTGCCCGTGGCTGGGGTTACCTGCAGCCAGCCTCCGTACCCTGGTTATTTGTATGCTTTCCTTGGCCGGATCTAACCACCTTGAAAACACAAATAGATTAAAGCTCACACCCTCTCCTGCCCTCTTCCCCCCGTGAGGTAGGGAAGTCTCACCACTTGTTTACAGATGGGGAGACTGAGGCCCCGAGGCTGAAGCGACTTGCCCCCTCTATGGGCGAGCCAGGTGCTGCCCCCAGATCTCCTAACCACAAGGGAATCCAGCCTCTCCCTCGTCTGCCCCAACCCCCCACCCCTTTCCCTGCCCCACTGCTCACAGCCTGTCAGCCAGGGGACTTTGCTCTTTCCGGCACTGGTGTCATCCCAGGCCAGGCCCATCAGCGTGCTGGATGGAAATGATTTGATTCCACTCCCTGATCATGGTGCCCACCGTCCGCTAATTACACCGCCTGTCATGCAGCTGGCACAGACCACGCAAATCAGGCAGGGAAGGGTGGATTCAGGAGCCAGCGCTGCTGGGACACGTGGATTTGAATTGCAAATGCCCCATGAGATAGCTCTGAGCGGCTGGGGAAGGTGGGGCCTCGCTCCCACCCGCAGGGATGCAGAGAACACAGGAGAATCCTCTGCCAGCCCCAAGGTCTGCCCCGTACTCTGGTGGTACTGGGGGGATGTGCATGATGGCTCCCAGGCCGTGTGCTGAGGATGCAGGCACCAGAGTCGCCTGGGGTGTCCTGCAAAAGGCAGGTCTTTCCTCGCTGCTCAGGACCCCGCCACCAGAGGGTGAACCACGGGGCAGGGGCAGCTGTCCACACACACATTGGCAGGGCTGAGTCCAATATCAGCCTCTCACGAGACCCACGCTGCCTCATCACTCCGCAGCGACAGTCCACGGGGCTGGCATTCGCCCCGAATACTCTCCTCGTCACCAGGGTCTTCCCCGTTTCCCCAGCGTGGCTGAGCTGTGGAACCTCGGCCGGGTGCGGAGTTGGTGCTTGGATGGACCCGAGTCCTTCCCGGTGCCAGCCCCCGTTTGTGTGACGATTTTGGGCCAGGGTGAGGGAATGAAGTGCCAGGAACAGGGGGTTTCTGCTGGCAGATGATCCAAAGGACGGCAGCGCCCACTGGCCCAGCTCAGAGTGAGTCCCACGGCGCGTGGCGCTCCTCTGTGAGACGGTCCCTGCCCTCTGGAGCTGACTGTATGACTAGACAAGACACAGTCATCAGCCCCGCTTTACAGAGGGGAAACTGAGGCGCGGCACTAAAGTGCCTGGCCTCTGGTCACGTGGGGAGTCAGCCGCAGAGCCAGGAATTAAACCCAGATTTTTCGAGAGCCAGTTTGGTGCCATAACCACTGGGCCATGCTTCCCCTCAACAGCTGCTGCCGAGAGAGCTGACTGCACTCATGGACCACACGCAACCTGCTGGCAGGGGAAAGGGCTGGATCAAGGCCTGCGGCGGGCCGGGGCTGCCCACTCTTGTCGCTCCCCCACCCCCTGTGTGGAATCCAGCTTGGGGGTGGGTTGCCTGGCCCCCCTGATGCTGGGGTGCAGGGTCAGGGGCCCTGGGGGGCCTGAGGGCCAGGGCTGCTGCGGGGGGGAAGCTCCGGGGGGCTGTCTCTGCTGCGAGAGAGCTGTTGTGGGGAGAAAGTCACGCTGCTGCGGGGGGCCCATGAGCCGGTGCTGCTGCAGGGGATGGGGCCAGAGGCCACGGTCCAGGGCACTCCCTGGCCCTGTGCTGGCTGGTCTGGAGCAGACTGGTGATCCCGGGGACTGGGGACAGGCTGCTGGTGCATGACTGCTGAGGCCAGCTGGGGCTGGATTTTTAGGGGGCTGCAGGGCCCCCCTTTTGGCTAGGGCCTGGGGCTGCCCCCCAAAGTCCTGCCTTAATCCAGCCCTGCAGGGGAATACTTATTCCACACATCAGAGTATGCAGCGAGCGCCCGGTGCCCGCCATTCTACAAGGGCACACCATCTCAGCAGCAGCTAAAAGGAGATTTTGGCATGTGCAGCACCCCCCCAGCCCCCACCTCCTTGGGCAAGGTTTGTCCTGGCCCACTCCAGCATTCGGCTGGCCGGGAACTTCTTGGCAAAATGTTTTTCCATCCAAAGTTGCCAAAGGGTTAAAACGTTCACGGAACCGGGTCAGGGCTGACGAATCTCCTGGCTGGAGACACGTTTGGGGGGAAAAGAAAAATTCGGAAACTGTCAAAACATTGCGTGGTGAAGTTTCCAAAGCCAGCCCTTCCGCTTCTCCGGCGTTTTGCTTTAAAAGAGAAGCTGGTTCGCCAGCGGAAAGGTTAAGGTGGAAAACACTGCCGTCCAAAGGACACGTTTCCTGCCGACTCAGCTGAAGCCGAAACAGTTTGGGTTCTTTGATTGGCAAAAACCTTTGATTGCAACTTTTTAGCCAAAGTTGGAGAAAATCTTGGAACACTTGGAGCTGCTGCTGTTCGGGGTTAGTGAACATATCCAGGCACGCTTGTGCAAGCACTTACTCTTTCTCTCGCACTATTGCAAGCACTGCACATGCCTCCGCTGGCACGCAGGTGGTAAACACTCCCTTGCACACGCAGATCCCCTCGTGCATTCACACACTCACATGCCCAGCGGAGATCGCACGGTCACACCGGCTGGCTTTGCTTATGCCCCCCACAGTTGTGTGTGCCGACTCGCTCACCTTCACACGCTCATCTAGGCCAACTCTTGCACTAGTCAGATCTGGCTCACTCCAAACCCCACCATGCACATTCAACGCCCACCACCCGTGCGAACAGCAGCTCACTTCTCCTTCAATCTCATGCTCGGGGCTCCCCCTGGTGGCGCTTTGGGGCAGAGCCTCAACATTGTGCTGGGAAGTAGCTTCACGTGGGGGGGCCTTGTGCAATTGCAAGCTGTTTGGGGCAGGGACCGTGGAATCATAGAAACTGGAAGGGACCATGAGTCCAGTCCAGTCCAGTCCCCTGCAGGACCAAGTACCATCTTAAACCAGCCCTATGTCTCACTATGTGTACGTACAGCACCTAGCACAGCAGGGCCCTGATCTCTATTGCTGCCCTACCATTGCTGAGCTGAAGGCAGCCCACCCAGCACTCGGGCACGCTCCCTGTCCCTGCTCCAGCTGCCAGGTGTCTGTCCATCCACCCTTGAGCCGCTGGGCGGCAGATAATGAGGTCTAATTAGGCGGAAACGTGGGGCTTTGGAGCAGACTGTGTAGGTCACAGACAGGAAGACGGAAGGGAGATTTGGATGGCGTCTGGCCTCCTGGGTGATGGAGGAGGGAGAGGAGCAGATTTGTCTAATTAACTCCGCTAATGAACTCTGTGCTAACTGGCTGTCACTTCTCCCCTCCAGGCACTTCTTCAAGTGGCTAAGAACCTGTTTACGCACTTGGGTAGGTGGCTTTTTTGGTTCCCGCTGGCAATTTAGTGTGCGACTCTCCGACGGGCCGGGAGCGGGAAATGGGGCCTTTCACTCCGAGGTCTGGACATGCGCCTGGCCCACGTTTGGTGGCTCCAGGCGGGGACCTCGGGGAAGCCACATTCCTAGTGGACAGGGGCTCTGTGGCAAATCCGTGGCAGCCTCTCTGCATGTATTAAATGGGCCAGAACCCTGACTCCAGCTCCCAGCACGTGAGCTAACAGCTGGTAGCTACAGTTGTCCCGTATCCTCCCTGCAGAGCAGTCACTAGGGGGCGGCATTGGCAGCATTTCTCGCACGTGCACCCCAGTCCCCTGCAGGCACGCACATGCACACACAGATCACAGCAGCCGGGGCTGGGTAAAGCCACTGGCAACCGCCCGCTCAGAGTGTCTTTCCCTCGGGAGGGAAGCCTGGCCACAAGGCAAACAGCCACGTGCGGAGACCTGAAGGAGCCAGAGCCATAAGGCAGGACCACGAAGCTGAGGGCTAGCGCTTGCTTTCAGCGACCACAGAGGGTGTCCCTGCGGATTTACTCCCTATGCAAGCAGAATCCGACCTCCCATATTTTATAGAGCACCGCCTTCATCCTCCAGGCATCTCACTCGAGGAGAAGGCAGGTGGTTGGTGTGCCGATGGGGAAACTGAGGCACGAGGTGGGGGGGTGACTCTCTGGGGTTAGAACCCTGGCGTGGGCCGGAGCCCGGCATCCCAGCAGCAGACGGGTCTGGGGCCCATGGCCAGGATCTTCGCCTCGCCCTTCTCTCCAGCTTCCCTTGGGGCGGCCCCTTGCCCTGCACTGACGCGGCTCGGGTGGCTCAGGCTCGGAGGCGAGGGGCTGCACATCCTATTGCTGGTCCCTGGAGCCGCCCTGCCCCTGACCACGCTCCCTGGGCCCAGCCTGAGCCGCCTTCCATCTGCCTCTGCTCGCAGACGATGTGTCCGTGCTGCTCCAGGAGATCATCACGGAAGCCCGGAACCTCAGCAACGCCGAAATGTGAGTGAGCGGCTGCTCTGTGTGGGGCGTTACCCCGGGGCGGGGGAGAAACCAGCCTGGGTGCCCCTTGGATACCCCTTGTACATTCCTACTCCGCTGCAATGGGGCCGTGCTACAGGAACAGCTGGGAAAAGCCGATCCTCCGGAGTTATTTTTACAGCTCTGAACTCCAGCTCCTCCGCAAAATCCCCTCTTTGGGCATGCCACACCCCAGCAGGACAGCAAACCTGGAGACTTCTCTCCTCTCACTTCCCCCGGTGTGAATAAGAGCAGACCCGGCAGCCACTGAGCCGATCTCTCTTGCTTCTGCCCAGGGCCGGGGCTCGGGGCTCAGGCCACAGCTGCATGGCTGCCAGCTTCCTCCAGCTCATTGCATGGAACGAGGGGAGTGTGGAACAAAATGAACACCACAGTCCCACCCTATGGTACCCTATGCTCTTGGGAGGAAAGGAAGCAGCCCCCAAGAGATTTGAGGCTTGTTATCACTGGCCCCAGAGCGTGCCAGGTTTGCCCGCCAGGCGCAGCCGCATGGAGGCCCCATCCCCAAGAAGTGACAAACGCAGGGTTTGACGCTGCGCTCTCGAGTTTTGTCAGCACTGGGCCCGATTCACACGAGGGCTGCAGAGACGGGGGTGGGCAAACTCGGCAACGCGCAGGCCGTGCTTAATTTGTGCTGGGGTTTGCCAGGGCTGAGTCCCGGCATCTCTGGGCTGGCCACTTGGCTTCTGAACATAAAAAATATTGCTTGAGCTCCAGCGCCTCTTTCGTTACAAATGAAGTGCTTCATGTACGGCTCGGGGGCCACGGGTTTTCTTTTGCTCCTGCTGCACGCAGCTTGCGACCCAGAAGGAGACTTGGCCAGGGCAATGTAGTAGCTGAGAAATAGAACATGATTGTGTGACTAATGAATGCATCAGAATGATACAGATTCAAAATGTTAAAGGTCCGGGCCCCAGGGGCAGAGTTTGAGGCTTGTGTCCTGGGGTCGGTGTTAAGGTTACGTGGCCCAGGAGGGCAGAGTTAAGGTTATGTTGCCCGAGGGGGGCACAGTTAAGGTTACACATTTTCAAATGTAATTACCGCCTTCTCAGGTTTTTGCTTCTGTAAATGTAACAGAATGTGAAGTCTTTATTTTTTAATGTCCCTGTTTGCTTTTAATGCACCCTATTTTCATAAAAAAGCCACAGGGAAGGACTGGGGTAGAGGAATAGGCCACTCAGATAATGTAGCCCGTGGCACAACAGCTAATCCAACTCAGCCCCCAAGGGTTTCACATCTATCCAAAGGGATCTCCGTCCCCAACAGAAATGTAGCGACCACTGAAATGCAGCCACCTCTGGGGCAGAACGTGGCAGCTGCTTCTCAGTGCCCAAGAGCACTGCATAGTTCAAGAGAGGAAGTGAAGAGCAGCTTGCTCAGAAGGGAGCAGAGGGGAAACTGAGGAACGCTGAATATCATTACCCAGAACTGCAGACCGAACACCAAATGACATGGGATCACCCATGGCCCCAGAGGTGCAGAAGCCCTTAGTCTCCTGGTGGGGCACTGGGTCAACGAATCTAAAGGGCAGATGTGATAGCAGGTGGCCGTGGGCCTGGTCCTAAACCAAGTGAAGTCAGTGGGCGACTTTCCACTGCCTTCAAAGAGCTTTGCCCTGGCGCCGGGCAGCCAAGGATGCCCGGGTGAGATCTGGCTGAGTGGGGATCTTGTCTCTTGCAGCTGCTCGGTTTTCCTGCTGGACAGGTTCAGTCACGAGCTGGTGGCCAAGGTGTTTGACGGGGGCGTGGTTGATGACGAGGTGAGTCCTGCCAGCCAGGCGGGGGCTCAGCAGCAGCGGGAACTGATGCGGAGGTGGCCTGGGAGGAGGAAGCCCAGGGGAAGAAGGAGGGCTAAGGGGGGCTGAGACCGCCAGCTCCACACAAGGGATGGCTGGTCCCAAGGAGAACAGCGGTCTCCATGCTAGGGCCAGAGGCCGGACCCAGGGCGTTGCTGGCTGGTGGGAACAGGGCAGAATCCAAGGCCAGGAGGACCGAGATGGGACTGGATCACAGGAGACAGGCAGGGGGAGATGGGTCTCTGAGTTGGGAGGATGGGGCATTGGAAGGGTGCACAGGCCTGGGGCAGAGCTGGACAGGATGGGGGCAATGTCTCTGCTTCCATCCCGCCCCTCAGAGCTACGAAATTCGCATCCCAGCGGATCAGGGCATCGCGGGGCACGTGGCGACGACGGGAAAGATCCTGAACATCAAGGACGCCTATTCCCACCCGCTCTTCTATCGGGGGGTGGACGACAGCACCGGCTTCCGGACCCGGAACATCCTCTGCTTCCCCATCAAGAACGAAAGCCATGGTGAGTGCCAGGGTGGCTCTGGGCATCGGGGGCCACTGCTATGTCCCGTGGGCATGGGGCAAAGTGCTCCCTTGGGGCCATGCCCTTGGGGGGCCATGGGCTGCTCCTGGTTTCCCGGTGAGGCGGGGGGCAGGAGAAAGAACCAGCCGGCTGGGGAGTCTGGGCAGGGGACAGAGCAGGTGGGGAGCGGCCGCACAGTTGCAAAGGGCAGCGGAGATGGCTCACAAGCAGCTTGTGTGTGAATCGCCAGCAGGGCTGAGGATGAGGGAGCCCTGCAGAATTCCTACAGTTGTGTGATCCTGGCCAAGGCATCTGGCCGCTCTGTGCCTTGGTTTCCCCACGTCACAGCTAAGGCTCATGGTGCTGACCCTTGTCACGGGGCAGACTGGGAGAAGGGAGGAGAGCACAGAAATTGCCCCGAGTCTTGGCGAAGTGCCAGATGCTTTGGCGATTCCAGCCCTTCCCCTGGGGACAGAGTCCAACCGATGCCCGACCCACATTTTCCTTTGCCGGTTTCGTCCCGTTGCTCCTGGGAGGCCGGGTGAGCTTGTGGCTAATGCACAGGACTGGGACGCAGGAGGGGCTGTCACCAACCCATTGCAAGCCACTACACCGTTCGGTGCCTCAGTTTCCCCACCAATCCCAATATTTGGGCCAGATCCCCAGCTGGTGTTAACTGGCAAATCTCTGTGGCAGTCACCAGAAGGACGCCGCTTGCCACCCACTGAGGATCTGGGTACGGGGCCACCATACAGGGGACTTAATTGTGAGGCTTAACTCATGGTTCCTAATGTGCTTTGAGATCCCCAGACCCTGTCCTCGGGGTGGTGTTCTGCTTGGGAGGCGCCTGGCCTGGTTCTGGCCCCAGTCAGACCCACGTGGGCATCTGTGTACCCTGGGGAAACCTGGCTGCTGCTCCTCCGTGGGACATCACGTTGCTTTGCGGCCTCCCAGGCCTGCCCTGCGCCAAATGAAACCACTCGGCCCCATGGCCCCCAGGGAATCGGTCCAGGCCTCGAACAGCACCCCTGGGCATGGCATCAGGACTGCTAATTCCAGCGTGCCAGACAGAGCGTGTTAAGCCAGGCCCTGCGGCAAAATCATCCCAGCCACTGGCCGTTTATTATTTAAATCCCACGGGTCACCCACCACCTGGCGCCAGCAGGCAACAGGTCTAGAACCTGGGGCCTCGCCCTCCCCCCATGGCACACAGCACCAGGATCTAGGCCGCAGGAGCAACACGCTCAGCTGGCCTTCAGCAGTACGTGGATGTCATCCCTGGGCAGGCACATGCCAAGCTATGCCGAAGACCCAGTGAGTTGCCAGCCCTCCCGTGGGTGTTTGTCCCGTGGTGAGTCGTGCCGTGGGGAGGCTTTAGTCAGTCCCGGCGCTCGGTGCTGCACAAACACCAAAGGACCAGCCCTGCCCTAGACAGAACAGGGGAATGGCTCTCTCTACTAAGGGCTTTCTGAGCAGACCAGCTCCCGGCGGGTTTCCTGGCGGCATCTGCCCGGCCACGTATCCACCGGGATCTCACTGCTTTTGCAGAGGTCATCGGGGTGGCAGAGCTGGTCAACAAGATCAACGGGCCCTGGTTCAGCAAGTTCGATGAGGACCTGGCCACGGCTTTCTCCATTTACTGCGGGATCAGCATCGCGCACGTAAGCGGCAGAGCTGACCCCGTGTCCCGTGGCTGGGGGTGAAGGGGTCTGTTCAGGGGCTCAGGTGCTGGCAGGCGGGTCCAGCCTTCGAAGCTCCCAAACAGCCTGGTGAGCACCGGATGCAGAGAACAGCCAGTGCGGGAGGGCCAAAGAATGGACATCCACTGACCTACAGCAGCGTTTGCCCCCCACGTCCGCAGCCCGCTGCCCAGTATGGGGCTTTCCAGTCGGCTGTCTCAGAGAGAGCAAGGTTAGACCTGTTTCCCTGGCCAGATGGCAGTGTAGGGAACTCTTCATATCCCTGCGACTTGATACAAGACTCGTTTTCTCGCCCCGTCCCGAGCTGTTGTATGTCTGTCAGGTTCCACCCCAGATGTGGCCGCATTCCAGCTGTAGGTGAAGGCTGGGGAGAAGAGCAGAGTGTGAGTTTGAGTCGGATGGCCCGGGGTGCTGGTGCCTTACCCAGAGGAGGCCAGAAAGGCAGGGGAGGGAACGTGAAGGTCTAAGGAGCTGAGCTCACGGAGGCAGGAATCAGGCCCTGGGAGAGCTGGAAGCTGAGGGCGGCAGGAACAAGTGAATGCAGGGCTGCATTGGTTGGCCTCTGACCCCCATCTCCATCCCGTCCTTCCAGTCGTTGCTCTACAAGAAGGTGCACGAAGCCCAATACCGCAGCCATGTGGCCAACGAGATGATGATGTACCACATGCAGGTAGGAGGCAGCTGTGGGCGCATGCGCGGGGCTGGCGAAGGGTGCGGGGCTGGCTGTCGCTGTTTCCGTAGCCCCGAGCTGTGGGTGGGGATGGGGGATGCTGGGGGTCTGTGGCTAACCTTCCTCTGGTTCCACTGGCTACACACAAGCAGCTGCACACTCAGCATGACTGCTGTGCTCCACCCAGAGGTGGCTGCATTTTAGGGGCAGGCCTGGGAATGTCCATTGCCAGCCCCTCCATGGCCACTGCTCTGGATTTACCCCCATATGAACGCAGACTCTGGCCAGCAGCACAAAATCACTGTCACACCGGCACTAGCTGGCCCCCACGCTGGCGGGTTCTGCAGAGCGTCTCTGGCACGGGAGACCCTCTGGTACCCGGCAGAGGATCCCAGCATGGCACTCCCCGCCCGGCTGAACGCAACTTGCATCTGCGGCTCCTCTGACAGGCCCTGGCTTGGCCCTCTGGCACTTAAATCCCCTCCTGGCTCTTCCTGGCAGGTCTCGGAGGACGAGTACAAAAAGCTGCTGGGTGACGGTATCTGCCCCGTGTCAGCCATCGATTTCAACTTCGCCGATTTCACCTACACGCCGCGCTCGCTGCCTGAGGACGACACGCCGATGGTCAGTGCCGGGGGGGGGGGGACGGCACTGAGGGTCCTCAGCCCATGGCAGCAGACAGAGAGGGAGGAGAGGCCAGTGGTCGGAGGCTAGCCTAGGATGCACAAGGTGGGGGTGTCTGTCACAGCCAGCGTGCATGGCCTTGGGCAAATCGCTCAGCGCCTCCATTCCCAAGCCGTACAGTGAGGAAAATGGCATCCAGCCAACCTGGCACAAAAACCTGCATTCGCTCCGTGCTCCGATCCTGCCTTGGCTCCAGAGAAGTTGTCCCAGCCTCACTTTCCAGGGGCGGGGGCCCAGCAGCCTTCAGCACAGCAATGTGGTGGCTTAGAGAAGAGCTGGTTTCATATTCAGATCTTGCCCCCGACCCAGAGGGAAGATAAAGGGGCACAGGGTGCTGTCTCCTTGCCCATCCTAGGGTCCCTTTGAACCCTTCTCAGAGCTAGACCTCACCAAGCATGCCTAGAAGCAGCCTCTCAACCAGCTCTCCACTCCCTTTCCCTCTGCAGGCCATCCTGAGCATGCTCCAGGACATGAACTTCATTAACAACTACAAAATGGATCGCCAGACGTTGGCCAGGTGGGCTCACTCACGGCTCGCCTCGGTGTTTATCCGCGGTGGGAGCCCAGCAGTGGCGGGGAGGTTTATGAGCAGCGGGGGCCCCCAGCACAGCACTTGGGCCCCTTCAAAGGGCCGGAGCCAGAGAAGAGGAAGGAGAAATCCCGCTGTGCAGTCTCGGGTTAGGACAGCTCACAGAGCATTCGGGTGTTACAGACACCAGGCTCCAGTCAGCACATAGACGGCTCCGTGCCGGAAACAAATAACGGGGGTGGGCGAGTGGGGGCCAGGATTCCTGAGTTAAGTTCCCGGTTTTACCATGGGGAGAGATCAGGCGGCCACTTTCCCTCTCTATAAAGTGGGGCTGATGATCCTGATCTGTCTCCCTGGTGCTGAATCAACCAGCGTGGGCCAAGCGCTTCGTGATCCTCAGCTGGGAAGGCGGTGGAGCAGGGCTAGGGCAGGGGAGGAAATGGGCGAGCAAGCACTTGTCTCCCCGGCCAAATGAGTCGGGCCAGGAAGGAGCAGAGTTGTGGCCTGTGTGGCTCCCACTCCTACCCAGCGGGCATGGACACACGTGCCTTCTCATCCCCATCTCCCTTGCTCCGGCCAGGTTCTGCCTGATGGTGAAGAAGGGCTACCGGGACCCGCCCTACCACAACTGGATGCACGCCTTCTCCGTCTCCCACTTCTGCTACCTGCTCTACAAGAACCTGGAGCTGGTCAACTACCTGGAGTACGGCTCGCGCAGACACCCCAGCTTCTCCCCCCACCCCGGCTCTGCCCCCTTGCCCCATAGCAGATGGCTTCCTTGGATCTCCACACTCCGCCCCCCAGCCCTGCGTGCTGCTGGTTCAGTTGCTGACGCTCTGCCTTCGCGTTCCCTGGTCTGGCATGAGGGGTGCCATGCTGCTCTCTGGGGGGGCCACAGGTCCTAGCCGCTTGCCCATGGCACGTTATAGGAGTCGGGGTGTCGGGACCAGATTGTTCCTCGCTGTCCCACTATTCCTCTCTTCGCTTCCTGCCCCAAAGCATGTATTCCCAGCGAGCGCCGGCTGCCTTCCAGCCGGGAGCTGGTGGGCGACGCGATCTCTGCACCTGTAGAGAAGATAGGTCCTTGGAGCTCAATGGGGAACACGCCCCCACCCGTCAGCGGTGGCAGAATTTGGCTGCCAACCTCCGGCTGCAGCCGTGTGGGTTGTTGAGATGGTTTCCATGGGGCAGGCGGGTCAGGTGGCCGCAGAGAAGGTCTGGACTGGGCCCCGAGAGCTGGAGGTGTCATCACGACTCAGAGGGTCTCTTCTCCACAGGGACATTGAGATCTTCGCCTTGTTCATCTCCTGTATGTGCCACGACCTGGACCACAGGGGGACCAATAACTCCTTCCAGGTGGCTTCGGTAAGGTCGGAGGGTTACGGGAGATGGGCCGGGGGGGCTGGGGCGTTACAGGGGACCCACTGGGCATCAGGGCTTTGGCTGTTTGACGGAGCCAGAGACCAAGCCGCAGGGGGTCAGGCTCTCAGGACACCTTGTTTGGGGGTACTGGAGCCCTGCCACCTGGCTGTGGACAGGGGATGATGGTGCTGAGGAAAAGGAGGTGGAAAGCAATGGGAGAAGAGCTAAGTTCCTCGTGGCCCTGACGGGCAGGGGGAGCCAGGGCAGTGGGGACAGTTCGACACCCATGGATCTAGCATCCGGTGATCCCCAAATGGTTTCATCTGTCTCTAGATCCTGCCGAGTGCTGCAAACCATTGTCCGTAACCGCCCCCTCCTGCCCAGACCTGAACTTCATGGGTGGTTTTGCTGGCTTGTTTTTCGTTTTCCTCTCCCGTGAACCCCTGGCTTCTTGCTGCGAGGCAGGAGGGCTGGAAACTGCCCAGTGTGAGGGTCACTGGGTCGGGTTTGAAGAGGTGACTCTTCCCCTACACACTGGTGGCCCTTGGGCAGAAAGCCAGCACAGGGGGCGGGGTGGGGCTGGGAATATAGAGCCCGTGGGCCATAGCTACGGACCATCCCTGCCCCCCTCGCAGCCACTGTGGGACACACGGTGCCGATCTTGGCCACTGCCCCGTGGATGGGCTACAGGTCTCACACCCGGCCAGCCACAGACCCAGGGCTGCGTCCCTCCTCTGGCCGGGCTTCGGGGGGGGGGAGACCTGCCCGGCTGCTGTCCCCATTAACCTTCAGCCACGGCCTTGCCACTCTTCTCTTCCAGAAATCTGTCCTGGCGGCTCTGTACAGCTCCGAGGGCTCCGTCATGGAGGTAAGGCATCGGCCCTCCCGCCCTCTGTCTGGGTCCCTCGCCCTCATGCACTTGCTGAGCTCACCCATGGAATGACGACATCGGTTCTCAGTCTCGGGGTATTCCTGCAGCACCGCACTGGCCGCAGGGCTGTCAGGGCTAGAGAGGGGTGGCCCCACCAGTGCATGGAGGCCCCCACCTCCACCTCCCTCCACTCAGGAGAGAGCGCAGCATCTGGCCGGGGAGGGGGGACAGAACAGCAGGAAAAGGCCCTCCAACATGCTCTGCACAGCCCAGGCGAGTGGCTGTCTGCCCCCCAGGCGGCAAGCAGCATGGAGTCCTGCCACGTGTCGTGGGTGGGGGACTGTTGAAGGGGTGCTGCCCCCCAAGGGAGCCCTCTCACTAATGCAACCCCCCCACCCCCCGCAGAGACACCACTTCGCACAGGCCATCGCCATATTGAACACCCAGGGCTGCAACATCTTCGACCACTTCTCCCGCAAGGTGAGTGGGGCTTCCACGCTCGGGCGTGGGACGGGCCACCGGGAAAACACGGCTCCCCAGCACTGCCCAGCGGCAGGAAGACCACAGGCTGCTTCTAGACAAGCTCCCCTCACGGCTCTGCCCCTCACTCCTGCCCCACCGGACCCTCTAGCCAGGCTCTACTGCCCAAGATTACGGGACGCTTTTAGAGTCTGGTCACACATGGGTGTGAGACTGTTCCCCTTTCGGGCCAGGGCCGCCAGGAGTTGAGCCCTCTTCTCCAGATGAGACAGGCCAGCCACACACAGCCCCATCCCAGCCGGAGCCCTTCTCCCAGCGGTGTGTGCCGGCCTTCTTCCTGAGGCAAATCACCTGCCCAGGGCCAGGTTCAGACAAACCACGTCTCCCTCCTCTTGGATCCCAGGAATCTTGATTGGGGTTCTTGCTTCCAGGGGAATCTTGCACGGATTAAAGCCAGCCCCCAAACTAGCCACCGATTGCGCTGGATAAAAGCCACAGGGCTGCAAGGTAGAAGGAAGTGTTTCCTAGTGGTTAGAACAGGCGACAGCGACTTGGGGCTCCTGGGTCCTGCCACTGAGTCGCTTGGTGACCTTTGGCTGCCGATCAGCCCTCCTGGGGGGAGGTCGCCGAGCTGCGCAGCAATCAGTCGGGATGTGCTTGGCCTTGCAGGATTACCAACGGATGCTGGATTTGATGAGGGACATTATCCTGGCTACGGACCTCGCTCACCACTTGCGGATCTTCAAGGACTTGCAGAAGATGGCGGAAGGTAAAGGCCCCCGCCCCTGGGTGCCAGCTGGTGGGAGTGAAGGACAAAGCCGGGTGCATTCGGGTCCTTTCTCTTCATTTCCTTTTGCCACGGACCAAACCGGCCGCTAGCAAATGCCACTGGATCCCTGTGCCAGGAGGCTGGAAATCTCACGTTGTAATGCTCCATCTGCCCACTGGGGGGCAGGTGCCACTCGCTCATTAGCTCTTTCCCTATGCCAAGCCCACTGGGCATCTGGCTGCAAATCCCTCTGAACGCTGAAGGAGGCTGAATCCAGACCCACCTTGTCCCTTGGGAGGCAGGCGGCGGGGATGGCTCCCAGAGCAATGCAGTCTGGCCATGGGCCGAACCCAGGGGAATCCATCCGTCGGGGCTGCAAAGTCTCCTAACTCCCACTGGCACCGAGGGGAGTTAGGCACATAAATCCCTTCGGGGCCTGGATGTGCCTGGCTTGACAGAGTTTTTCCCACTGAGCTGCGGGGCCCCCAGGCAGCATGGGAGTAGCTCCGCTGGAGCCTGGGGGGAGGCTGGGGAAGGGCAGCCGGCGTCACCAAGGGGGAACTCAGGCCTCGGAGGAGAGGACTCAGCAACTCATCCCTTGACCCTGTCCCTTCCCGGCCCAGTCGGCTACGACCCGAAGAACCAGCAACACCACAGCCTGCTGCTCTGCCTGCTCATGACGTCCTGCGACCTCTCGGACCAGACCAAAGGGTGGAAAACCACCAGGAAGATCGCCGTGAGTACCAGCGGGGCCAGCCTGGCCCACCTCCTGCACAGGAGCCCCGGGGCCCAGCCTGGGGGGGCTCAACTCCCTTCCGTTTGGGCTGTACATTGCCTCTGGGTCCCCCGCTGCACTCAGACATGGTACCTCCATGGTAGGAGCTGCCACCTGCTGCCAGGGCGCCCGGGTTGGTGTGCTGGCTGCGCGGGCCACGTCTCCTTTGGCGGGCTCTGCACCACTGCTCTGTAATGCTCCCCGGTGCTGGCTGAACAGCAGGGACTCGGCTCTTTGAGTAGTTAGGGCCTCGTCCTGTGCCGCCAGCGGGAGTGTCTTCCAGGAGGTGCTTGGCGCTGCTGCCGGATGAGTCCCAGCAGGGGGGAGAGGAGCTAGTGAGGAGGGACTGGCAGAAGCCCGTGTGATCGGTGGCCTTTCCTTTACAGGAGCTGATCTACAAGGAGTTCTTCTCCCAGGGAGATCTGGTACGTACAGAGAAATACCCCCGGGGCAGCCGGTGTGTCCGTCTGGGCTTCCATCCCTTTTGTTCCCACGCCACGCACTGCGGTGGACCTGGGCTGCAGCCAGTGAGAGCGTGCCTCACGCCATGGGCCCCGCAGCGATCCTGGCTGGGGCTCATACACGGCACACGGGCCAGGTGTAGACAGGACCCAGGTCTGCCCTTTGCACAGTGAGGATTTCACCCTCCATCCACGGGGACTGCACCCTCCCCAGACAGGCTGGCGTCAGGGTGGTAATGCAGGGGGTTGCCGGCCAGTCAGCAGGGCCATGGGAGCCGGGCTGGGAGGAGGGATGTTGGAGCCATGGGATCACTGCCCTGTGTGTCTGTTCTCTGCAGGAGAAAGCCATGGGCAACCGCCCCATGGAGATGATGGACCGGGAGAAGGCCTACATCCCGGAGCTCCAGATCAGCTTCATGGAGCACATTGCTATGCCCATCTACAAGTGAGTCCCCCAGCCCCGAGCCGTGGGTGGCGGGGCTCGAGGCAGGAATGGCGCAGCTGGATACAGCAGCTGCCTGGAGCTCAGCAACTATACACGATACACAATACACACAAACACACAAGATACACACACCACACACAATACACATACAGCCTTGGACATCAGATCCTGTGTAACCAACCACACACACAACACACAAACACACTCACACACACTTCTTTGGGCATT
>ML685941.1:1074501-1084609 GCA_007922175.1 Pelusios castaneus
GTCGGTACCAAGGCTGCGCCCCTGCCCCAGGCCAGGAAGTGGAGCCTGGGCAGTTCTGTGGGAGGCCCGAGGGCCCGATATGCAAAGTGCCACGTGGGGAGAGTCAGCCTGTAACCCCAGACTGGACACGAAGCACTCAACTGGTGCAATGAACACGCTAGTGTGGCTGTGCAGCGCAGCCCTCTGCTGGGAAATCTGGGAACTGCTCAGCTGTGTGTCTTAGACCCCATACTGCTCCTAGCAATTCAGCTTTAGCTCCACTAGTCAGGGGCCTGTGCTTTTAGGCAGGAGTCTCTGAGTCTTCTCCCAGCCTCTGTCCGTTTTGGGGACTGGGATAGGCATCAGAGAAATAGCCATGCAGTTCTAGGTGGCCAGTGGCTTTTTAGGGAATAAGGTGCGTTGTCATGGTCACAAGCCCCAGACTGCCTCTGTTAATAGCCGTTGTGCATCTCAGATTTCTGTGTGCTGCCTCCTTAGCACCCTGCAGCAGTGAGTTCCACAGGTCCATGATCTGCTGCATGCAACAGGATTTCCTCATCCGTATTTGTAAAAATGAGAGTTGGACTCAGAGTGCCGTTAAACACTCCACCTGGTCTTCCTGCAACTCGGCCGTGGCTTGCCCCGCTCCCTGCCCCTCCCCATCCTCTCCTGTACCCTATTACATCCTGTCCCTGTTTAGACTATAAGACCAAGATTTTCAAAAGTGATGGCGACACCATAAAGGGGACCGGCTCCTTTGAGTTATCTCAAGTGGGGCTCCTAAAAACTGAGTCCCCCAAATCACCGGTGTCGATCTCGGTCTTTGCTTCTTGGGGGCGAGGGTTGTGTTTGTGTGACAGGGTGCACCAGGCCTTCGTTACCCCTGCCAGGGGCCTTGCCAGCTCCACCTTGGTGTGCCTCCACGAAGATGTCCAGCTGGCAAGGAAGAGCAGCGAGTTCAGACCTCCAGCAGTTCCCTAGAGGGGCTTCCTGTGATCAGATGCAGGCAGAACCAGTGAGAGTTGGTGCCTAGAAGGGCTGGGAGGAGCACAGGGAGGCCAATCAGGGCTTAGCAGGCCAGATATAAAAGGCTGGCTGGTGTTACAATGGCCAGACGTGGGTGAAGTTGAAAGCAGAAAGGCTGGCGTCTGCCAGCCTCAACCCAAGTACCTGCCCTGGCGGGCAGCCGAACCTTGGCATCTGCCTAGTGAAGGGCTCGTGTTTGTGTTACAGATTTTAATGCCTGGCGGACGGTTTTGAGAGTTCAAAGCCGATTCATTTTCCGCGAGCCTGCGGGAAGCCAGTTCTGTGAGGCATCTGAGCCGACCTTGATGGCATTTGCGCAGTGTGGTGGGGCCCCGAGCCTCACGCACGGCTGGCACACTCCGCCACTGCTGGCGTGTTGACGGGCGTTCTCTTTCTCCCCAGGCTGCTCCAGGAGCTGTTCCCGAAAGCTACAGAGCTGTACGAGAGGGTGGCCAGCAACCGGGAGCAGTGGACCAAAGTGTCTCACAAATTCACCATCCGGGGCCTGCCCAGCAACAACTCGCTGGACTTCCTGGACGAGGAATACGACCTGCAGGGCATGGACCAGGAAAACGCCAAGATGAACGGCTGCCTGGATGCGGAAGGGCAGTGACGGTCTCCTCGCAGCAGCTCGAGGGGGCGGGAGGGACGGAGAGACAAACCCAGGCGACTTCTGATAAATGGTTCTTCTCTGTACAGTGCGTTCTCTGTAGCCCCGGCATCTCATGCTCCAGGCTGAGCCGGGCCCCGACGGGTGGGACTGCGGGAAACTAGTTGGGACTCTCTCCCACCTGCTCTTTTTTTATTCTGGGTGGCTATCCTTGGGACTCCTTTTGCTGTACATTGAAATGAACCCCGCTTCCCCCACAGGCCAGCAGCTTCTGCCCAGGTCCAGGCACTTTTTAATGGCTCCCTGAGCTCGGTGTCCTGTCTGGGAATGGACAGGGTTTAGCCAGAGCCGGGGAGAGCATCTCCTTTGGGAAGGCGTGAGGCCATCTGGCCCCAAGGGAAGGGATGTTTTTCCACAGCAGGCCACCATGCTTCACGCCATCCATGGCAAGTTCCCTCCTGAGATCTGAACTTCCCCTGGACGCACATCCCTCAGGCTAGTCACTGTGGAGACTAACAACTGGCGGCTTTGGGGTGGGGCCAGTTTTACCCTGGGCTGATTTGCAAATCCTGGCTCTTGAAAGGGTTAGTGATGTGTCCCACGAGGCTAGGAGAGGGGAGAGCTGTGCAATCTTCCCAACCCGTCCCAGGACCGGGGCCATGGAGCAGTGGGACAGAATTGTTCCCGAAGGTCTGAGGGGGGAAACACGTCCTCCCACAGGTGCTGTGTTCACCATTAGAACCCAGGTCTTTGCTCGGGAGACATTTGGCTGGCAGCAAAGTGTCTTTTGCAGACCTCCCGGTCCTCGGGCGTGTCTGGTCCCATACTCCCAACCACAGGCTCACAACTGCCCTGCTCTCCTCTCAACAAGAGCATCCCTGCCCTTGGATCCAGTGCCAGACACCTCCTCCTGCCTTGGGGGGGGTGGAGACATGCAAGACGCCTGCCGTGAGCACTGGGAGAGGGCAGAGGAAGGCCAGTTAGATCAAGAAAGGAGCACCAAGCCATCCTAAGGGGAAACCCTGAGAGACTGGAGTCCACAGGCCATAAAATGCGCTGGATCCCTGCATGTGCCTCTAACTGCTAAGCAGAAACTCAGGGCCAGAGCTACAGCGGGTATCAGCAGAAACACGTCCACTGATGTCAGCGGAGGGCACTGCACGGTCCTTAGACAGCGTGCATCAGCTCCAACTCCCGCCAGCTGATCCTCAGCACCATGGGGCGTGTTCCATTCGTTCCACTGCGCCGCGTGCAACGAAAACGACCATCTGAGCTCATCCATTGAAAACCCCCCGATCTCTGCTCTACCCAACCACACGAAAAGCAGCAGAGACACCCCGAAGAGTTGTCTCTGTGACGTGGCAAAGATTTTTCAAGGCCATGGACTGAACCAAATGTTTCCAATTTAACTCCCCTTCCCTTTGGAAGTGCCAGATACACAAGATACAGCGGCGAGTCCAGATTGACTGGCCTGGAATAGCTCAATCTCTAAATTCAGGCTTCAGAAAGAAGGGGGCAAAGATGTTTGCCCTCGATAGGGGCTCAACTGCTGAGAAATTCCCACAGTGCAGAGAAGGAGGCAGACAGAAAGGAGAACTTGGAGTGGGAAGGAACCCGGGAAGACAGCAAAATAGAAGGTGGGTCAGAACAGAAAGGAAGACGGTGACGCTATGAAGATAGGGGCATTTAGACCAGCGGGCAGAGGGAGGCAAAAGAGAACAGTGGCTGTCACAGCTCCGTATCTGTCCACCCCCAAGGAGAGAGCAAGAAAATTCAATGCAAAAAGCCTTCCCCCCCCCGTCCCATTTGCAAAGGGCTTTAACCCTTTAAGCATGGCTGAATGTGCCCGAAGAAATGCCCCACTTTGTGCTGCCCCAGTGCCAAGCGAATCAGCTGTGCTTTGGGGGTTGGCACCCGCTCCTGGGCAGCGGGATCCAGCCAAGAAGGGGTCGACGTGGTGAGGCAGCACTGGATGCACACCTCACTAGTGCGCAGTCCAGCGAAGCGTCCTGCCCCTGGTTCGTCCCTCCTGCTCGCTCTGGGAACCACTCTGGAGTCAGGGGCACCCGGCCTCCACCCAAGAGAGAGAGTGACGCTTCCCACGCGCCCACCAGGCCCCGTCTAATTGGCCTAAAACAGAAGCACAGAGTTGCAGCCGCTGAGAGCTACAGCTCCCAGCATGCCACGCGTCTCGGTCCAACTGGAGCTTGGCCTGCTGGGACTCCTCTGGGCTAGTCCATATGAAGGGCCGTGTGGACCACGCTGGCATTTGGTTGGTCTGAGGAGCATTTCCCCAGAGCAGCATCTCGGCCCGTCGCTGCCAGTTTGAGATGAACCGTTTGGCAGCGAAGGACCCAGCATCCGCGTGTACCTGACGGCAAACCCTGCCAGCTCACCCAGGCTGCCCTTGATAGGCACCGTCTTCCCGTATGGGTGCAGTGTTCCCGCACAGATGGCGCAGAGACTGAATGCAGCACAGAGCGGCCCGGGCCACCTGTCCCTTGTTTGGTTGATAGATCACGCAGAGGGCAAGCTTCAAAGAAGCCAGAGGGCATGTTCCAGACAGGCCACTGCAAGCCATTTGACACATGCCTGAGACGGCATTTCCTATGAACGCTGGATGGGTCTGAATCCTCCTTCAGGCCTTTCCTTAACATGTTCAGAGATCCCTCTTCTTCTGTACCTGCTGTGCTCGGGCGTGGGACTCCAGGAATGCAGCAGAGGGGGAAGCATGTCAGCCGGCGAGCATGCAGGGTGCCATGTACATACGCAGGCGTCGCACTCATGGATGTGTTCCTCCTTCACTGCCTGGAATTTGGGATATCTGAATCCATGTTCTTCACAAGTGTAGGACCTGTAGCCACATGTTAATCTGATTGTCAGGAAATATAGACCTCCATTAGGCCTGTACCGGAGTGTCGTGCCCGAGTGTCCCACCTTCCCGTTGGCTCCAATTGACCCAGCTCCACTGACTTGAGTGGCAGGAATTACACCAGCGTAGCCCTGACTGTCTCTCTTCATCTTAGCCTGGTTCGGATTCTGTCTCGCCGGTCTCACACCTGGCCCCAATTCAACTGTTCTCAGGTGAGCCATGCCAAGTGCATCCCATAAGCCTTTGCTCTACTCCCCCTGGAGCTTCAAATGAGGTGCCCTGGGATTCAACCCAGGTTTGTGGGGCACTTTGGACAACAGGGGATGGAACCAGATTGTGTTAGTGGAAGATCGGATCCAAGGAGCGGGAGCCAGTGAGCCCTTCTTACTGAGAATCCCTCAGGATCGGAGAGATGGTCCCTCTGTGAATGATCATCGCGAGGCGGGTGGATCATCCAGCCGTAAGGGAGATAGACAATAGAGTTACTGGAGAAGGAGCAAAGTCCAGTACCAGGCTGTCTCCTGCATGGCCTGGTTCCACATTTTCACTACAGAGCACAGAAAAAACATCCTGCGGCATCTTAGAGACTGACAAATTTCTTCGGGCATAAGCTTTCATGGGCTCCAACCCGCCTCGTCAGATGCATCTGACATAGTGGTTTGGAGCCCACGAAAGCTTTCGGGATCCGTTGTCTCTTGAGACACCCAGCAGTGAGCATCTTTTCTGTTTCCAGAGGGGGAGCCGTGTTAGTCTATATCTGACGAAGCGGACTGGGGCCCGTGACAGCTTATTATTCTTCAAGGTGCCACAGGACTCTCGTTGTTTGTGCTGTACTCAGACTAAGACGGCTCCCCCTCTCGAAACAGAAAAGATGCGTGCTCACCGCTGGGGGTCTCAAGAAACAATGGGCCCCAAGAGCCAGTTTGCTGGCCTGCCTTAAAACCTATGTATGATAATCAGTAGGAGCTGTCGTGTTCGTTTACTTTAAGGCTGTTTGAATTTGCGGTGCTGTGAAATGGGGGAACTCCCGGTCAAAAGCAGATGGATCCTGTACACTTCTGCTGGACACAGCTGGTAAATGCCAGAGCAACACACTGCCTGGGGAGAAAGAGGGAGCTGGTGTTTAAGGCAGTAGATTGTGGTCCTAGAGGATGAGGATGACTCTGACTTTGCCACTGACTCGCTGCGTGACCTTGGGCAAATTGCTTAAACTTTCGCCGTGACTCAGTTTCCCCACTTGTGACTCCTCATCTCACAGGAGATGCTCCGAGGCTGGAAGCGTAATTCAGGCTTTGAGAGCCTCGAATGAAAAGGGCTATCCAAGTGGAGCAAGGTAATCGGCCGCTGGGCTATTTAACTGGGGAGGAAGGGCAGGTTGTCTGGGTCCTGTGGGTGGCTGAACACTGAAGTGAGTAAATGTAGGAACATCTGTTCTTCGGTGACATGCCGCACAGGTGGGAGTCATCCATAAATGCCCTCCACTGCATATAGCAACCAAATATTGGCTTTGCTGGGGACGTCAATTCCTTGTGGATTTGGGCTACATAGAGATTTTCCTCGGGTTCTTTTTTTAATTGTACATTTCTTGGAATATATGTAGTGTGTGCCGTTACGTGTGGAGAGCAACCAGAGCCTCTGAAGACAAAGATGCCAACCGAAAACATGTATTCATTTGCCTTACCTATTCGGAGTTGCCTTTAGAAAGCTGCATTGTATTAAATACCCTGTAGGACCTTGCATAGTTAGTAAATGTGAATGTCGGCTGTTAGCTTTGTATATGAGTACGAGGTTGTCTTTCTCCCAGAAGCCCTCTTCAAACAACTGCACGTGTTTGCAGAGGGGAAGATAGCAAAGAAATTGAAAAAAAATAAATTAAAAAAACCCCGAAAGGCAAAAAAAAACCCAACCCTGAAAAGCAAGCTTTCTCTGATTCTTCTGATCAATTCTACTGGAAGTGCTTTTAATTAATTTCATTGTATTATAGCATTGTTTGTGACTAGAATATTATTTATCAACGCTCCATTTTCCGCTGCATGAAGAACAGCGCTCACGGTGTATGTAAACTCGGGTGAACATCTGAGAGGTTGACTGTTGATGGGTGGCGTGATGGGAGAAAGCACATAGCATGGTTCTGGAAAAGAGAAGCCAGTTGGGGGCAACTCTGGCTCTTGCGTTTCTCCACTGAAAATGTGTAAAGCAGTTAAAAGTCACCGCTGTGTGAGGCCTGTCTAGTTTGAGGACTCGGCCTATCAGAACTTGGGCTGGCCTGAATTTCACCCTCTGAGAAGGCCAGCACATACCTACATAAGCGTGGTTTTCCCGCAGTGTGGTCCTTTTCTGTTTTAGCTCTTCCCTGCAAGTGAAGCAAGAAAGAGCTGTCAGAAAACACTCAAAAGAAGCGGAGCTGGGGGGTCAATATCAAAACACTGCCACCAGGTTTTCCCGGGGCTGTATAAAAGCAGAGAAGACAAACCAAACCAAAATGTGAAGTGGCTGATTCAAATTTATGGCTGTGTTTTGCACCCTGGCTGGTTTTCATGTCAGCGTGTATGTATGTGGGGTTCCTTTTCTCCCTCCCTTGTACAGATCCACCTGTAGATATTATAAAGCACGTCTGGTTCGTATTGCTGTGTGTGTGAAATATTGCCGGCTTTTCTGTCTTAGCTTCGGATTACATTGGTTGTTCTGGGGTTTAATTTTCCCTCCCTTGAATAGTTGTAAAGGGGAAAAGATGGGGATTTTTTTTCCTAATAAATTTCATACAGCAATTTCCTGCGCCTGCTTTTTATTCTGTACAGGGAGAAGTCAGCTTCTGCCAGCGTTTAAATCACAAAGCATTTGAGCCCTCACGGTCCACCCCGCCTTTGGCTTCACCGACATCTCCATGGCGCTTTAAGGAATAGGGTTTGAAATCTGTCGTGGAAACACTGGCAGATCACAGTGATTGGACAGCCTAGTCCACAGCTGACCACCGGGCCCACGACACAAACTGTAATGAACTGAGTGGTGAATTACTCAGCTAGGTGACATAGACCCTACACTGCCTTTACAAAGGAGATTTTCCTTTAGGTCACATGGTAGAACCTCGGCCTTTCAGAGCAGGAAGATTTGAGGTTTAGCCAGGCTCTCGCGGTGGTGTGAAATAGTCTGCATGGAAGCTTATTTATATTGGAGCTGTAGATTATGTTCGGCTGAAGTTAACGGCCTCTCTGCGAATTACTGTGGCAGGAAAGATGTGGCTGCAACACACAGTGACAGAGGGATGCTTAATGGCCATGTCATTAGCAGAGTTTCCCTCTGGTCAGAATTGCCTCACACTCAATAGAGACGGTGCGATCCCACTGATTTGTTCGTGGACTGGGAGGGGTGACAAATCTGTCCGTGCTTTGCGGTCTGCCTGGGGGATCTCTTTGGTCTATCAATAGTGGCCTCTTGTCTCCTCAGCGCTTAAACACGTGTTAAGCCTCTTTCGTCTGAGCCAAATTTCTCTTTAGCTCAGCTTCATGCTGGAAGAAAGTCGGTTTTTCTAGGGTACTTTTCACTGATTCTGAGAAGCAAAACAAACGAGCGAGGCGTGCCCGAGGGCTCATATCTGGCTGGCAGCACTTATTACGTCCATTGGGGCAGTGGTAGCATATAGAGAACAGCCACATAGAGCACATTTCAGCCTAAACCACGTTGCAAGCTATACATTCAAATGCAGCCACTTCTGGGGAGGGCAATAGCTGCCTGGTATATGGCCGTCCGCACAATGGTGGGGGGAAGAGACATTTTCGCCAAGATCAGTGGGGTAAACTCTCTTCCCTTATGAAAAATGCTGTGGGAACGTTCGCATTCACACCAAATTTAGGGGCCTACGCTCTTTAGATCTCCACTGAGATGGCCAGTCACAGAAACAATTTTTGTCTTTGTTTTGAAGGCAGTGATAAAATCTGCTGGGTGGGTTACTGACAAGCTAGTCTTGCCTCTGAGGCATAGGAAACAGATGCTCAAAAGAGTTTGCCTTTGCAGTTGGCCGCCTCCTGCATTGCAAGCAAACAAGAACTCAGCCCTGTCCTGCTTCTCTGACTCCTGTGCTGCAGGAGTGTGATCCTGGCCAGGACCCTGCTCTTTCGGAGCAAGCATTGCAGCCTTTCTGCTTGTGAGCTGAGGTCTTTCAGCAGCACATAGGAGTACCTGAACCAGAGACCATGCCGCAAAACTGAAGGGGAACGCTTAAAACAGAGCAAAGGCAACATAGCGTTTCCCATGATCTGTGGAACTCACTGCCACATGATGTTGTTGAGGCTAAGAATGTACATTCTCTCTCCGGGGCACACAATAATGAAGTAGTCAACATGCATGGGCATGCACTTATTTTGAAGAGACAAGATGGTTGAGGTAACAGCTTTCACCTTAAAAAAAAAAAAAAGGTCTGGTGGCACTTTTAAAGACTAACAAATTTATTTATCACATGAGCTTTCCCGGGAGAAATCCCACTTCATCAGATGCTTGAAGATGGGGAACTTACAGAATGGGAGCAAAATAAATGCAGGGAAGTGTAAGTCATAGGATCGGGTCAGACTGTTTCAGCAAAGCAAAGCAGTTGTTTGACTCCCTGAACTCGGCTGACTATGGGTTCTTTTCGCATCACAACCGGTAATTTGCTTTCTCCCCCCAACCTCCGTACTAATTGCTGTACTCCACTGAATCCAGACAAGCCAAGCCAGCATCGGTGCCGAACAAAAGCAAACCCTGTGTTCTATGTTGACGAGCCCATGGCGGGGTGCTGCTCGCTTCCCCTCGTCTCTGGCCTGGCAGAGACCTGCTAGCCCCTGCGGAGGGTGCCCCCGTACAACGAGGCTCTGCGGGACACATTTGGGCTACGCTAAAAAGTGCAGTCGCCCCCAGAAAATCACACGGGGCTGTGAAAAATCCAGCTCCCTGAGCGTTGGCGCAATGCTGGCCTAACCCCGATACAGGAAGGCGGCTGCCGCTGACCAAGCTGCCTTTGTGCCGGGAATTCGGACACCCCCGCGATATCACTGCAGGGTGCAAAACTCTCCCAGCCCTGCGTGCTGTAGGTCGGGTGCGACCACCCTTAAGGGCGGCCCTGGCCCGACACACCCGGCAGCAGAGGGTTCTCCTGGGCCGTGATGCGCTACACGTTTCTAAGGGGTCTTTGGTACCCGGCCAGGCAGCGTTTGGACTTGTCTGTGCCCTGGGGAGGGAAATCAAGGCAGGGCGCGCCCATGGCACACGGCCAGGCTGCAATAGGTGTGCAGAGACGGTTGGCACCGTGAAGGGTTGAGGGGGGGCCATGCCAGTGCCTTGTGGGGGCTCCGTTTATGAGCATGGAAGGTGGGGGGGGAGGATGGGAGCACTAGCGACCATCAACCTCTCCCCAATGTGTGCCCCAACAGGCTGGGGTAATGTTCTCCACTATCTACCCCACACAATTGGGGTGTGAGGTACCCCACTAACTACCCCACACAATTGGGGAGTGAGGTACCCCACTATCTACCCCACACAATTGGAGTGTGAGGTACCCCACTAACTATCCCACACAACTGGAGTGTGAGGTACCCCCACTATCTACCCCACACAATTGGGGTGTGAGGTACCCCCACTAACTACCCCAC
>ML685941.1:1084619-1114343 GCA_007922175.1 Pelusios castaneus
ACCCCACACAATTGGGGTGTGAGGTACCCCCACTATCTACCCCACACGATTGGGGTGTGAGGTACCCCCACTATCTACCCCACACAACTGGAGTGTGAGGTACCCCCACTATCTACCCCACACAATTGGGGTGTGAGGTACCCCACTAACTACCCCACACAATTGGGGTGTGAGGTACCCCACTAACTACCCCACACAATTGGGGCGTGAGGTACCCCACTAACTACCCCACACAATTGGGGTGTGAGGTACCCCACTAACTACCCCACACAATTGGGGCGTGAGGTACCCCCACTAGTTAACCCACACAATTGGGGTGTGAGGTACCCCCACTATCTACCCCACACAACTGGGGTTTGAGGTACCCCACTATCTACCCCACACAACTGGGGTTTGAAGTACCCCCCACAATTCCTTTGCTGGTCACGTGAAGGCCCCGCTCAGCTCAGCCCAAACTGCCGGAGGGTCCAGCCCAGCGGGTGCAAGCTGGGGAACCCTCAGCAGGGCCGGTGCCTCGCACAGCCTCTCACCAGACAAGCCTCCCAGGATGGGCTGCAACCTGGTAAGTGGCCCCTTCTGCCCCCATGTCCTATCCCCACCTCAGCTGTCCCTGCCTGGCTCACCCCACGGCATCTCACCCTCTTCCCTCCCTCTCCCCGAGTTTCATAGTCCACCACTGCTCAAGGTCCTGCCCCCTTACAACCCTCCCCCCCCCCCGCCCCCCTTCCCGGGCCCCCCCCCCCCCCCCCCCAGGTCCTGCCTCCCACCCCATCTGCCTGCAGGGTCCACCTGACCCCCATGTAATGTATCCTACTGTGTCCCATCTCTGCCTCCTCCCCCCTTCTTTTCCTAGCCACCCCACCCTCCATCTTTCTCCTGTATGCTGAACTCTCTGAGGCCATGGCTCCAAGCCCCACCGTGTGCCTGGACACCCATTCCTCCCCGTCTATTATCACCCCAATTTTGCATGACCCACACTCAACCCCGTGCCAGGTACCCTCTCCCAGCATGGTGCTGCTGCCCCTGCACCTTACGGTGCCCTTTGAATTGACACCCAGAGGGGTCACTTGGGCTGGGAGGCAGGGCCCAAGGGGGGACCATGGACCTCGCATGCTCTGAGTCCCAGCACTGAGTCCCAGCTGTTCGGGACAAGGAACTGATGGCAGACACTGGCCCGGACTGGCCTCCCTTCATCCTTCCCCTGCTACTTCCTCTGTCCCACTGGAATCTCTCCAGGGAGGAATTTTCATATGACCGTTGATGCAGAAACAAAGGGACTTGGTCAGGATTTCCCTGGAGTCCCTGGGCAGCCCAAATAGGGCCTAAAACAGGCTCACTTGAAAATCCGCCATCTCTCTTTGCTGTTTGGATTCTGCACGGTTGAAGTTAGCAGACTGAAGCAGAGATTCCCCAGGGGCAACTTGGGTTAGCCTCAGCAGACATTCAAAGCTGCCTGATTGCTACAACTGTCACCTTTTGGAACCATGCACTCCTGTTTATACAGGTTGCCTACTTTAACCTGTAAATAACTCTCATTTCCTTTTCCTACTTACTAAATCCTTAGCTAGTTCGCTATAGGATCGGCTCCAAGTGTGGTCTTTGGTGTGAGATTTGAGGAACAAATAGAGCTGGGGTAAGTGACTGGTCCCGCAGGACTGGAAGCAACCTGAATCTTTTGTGATCTTTGGTGTATGGCAATGATCACTAAGTCCAGCTTGCCTGGGTGGAAATTGACCTCCGAGGGAACTGTGGACTGACTGAGGCAGGGGTCCTGTGAGGAAAACCAGCAATTAAAGACTGTCCTGCAATCATAGAAATAACTGAATGAAAGTTGCACAGGTGATCTATAAATCTGGCATTTCCTAACCTTAAAGTGCTTGACTTTCCAAGCTTAATGGTCATTTCATGGAGAAAGAAGGAGGGAGAAATGGCGAAAACACTCTTAATCAGTACTGCCACCTGGGCATCCAGAAGCAATGAAGGTTGATTCCCCAAGGTGTGACCCTGAAAGCCAGGTGAGATCCACTTCCTCCCCCTCTCCTCATACAGTCTGCCATTTCTTCAAGTTCATCCCCCACAACCCATAGCATAGCCCCAGGAGAAGTGTTAAGGGTATATGGGCATCCTTAACTATACAGTAAGCAGCCCCCACTGCTTAGCCTGGGTTAGCCTTTCCTCTGGTCAGTTGCACTTAAAATCTCACCCTACAGACAATGCTTGTATCCAATCCTATAATAAACTAAACACAGATTAATTAAATAGGAAAAGGAAACAGGAGAACTGAGAGTCCTGTGGCATCCTAAAGACTAACAAATTTCTTCAGGCAGCTTTCGTGGGCTACAACCCACTTCATCAGATGCATTTGCAACCCACTTTGTCGGATGCATTTGCAGACACATTTGTGTCTTGCATCTGACAAAGTGGGTTGGACCCCAGGAAAGTTTATGCCCAAAGAAATTTCTGAGTCTTTAAGGTGCCCCAGGACTCTCATTGGGTTTTTAAGTACGCATGGATACACACAAATGAGTTATCTTGAAATTCAAAAGGTAAGTGACTGGCCCTGTGGGACCGGGAATAATGGCTGTGATCTTTGGTGTTCGGGACCATCTATCACAAAGGTAGCCTCACCTGGTTGGCAAGGCAGATCTGAGTACCCCAGGGGACTGTCTGGGACTTCATGGATAGGTTGTTACAGCGCCTGAGGCATTTACACTTGATATTTGGCTGGTGAGGTCCAAGTACAGAACTCGCAACCAATGTGGGTCTGTGCTGAGGCTCTAGCAGGCTGTCCAGAGGTTCCTACGCTCGAGTCGCTGCAGGCAGCTTCACACAATAGGAGAAACACCAGGGAGAACTGGGTGGGCTCAAATTGCAGAATGAGGAGTCTAGCTCTCAGCCGTTCCCAGCTGGCTCTTCAGATGGATGGCTTTGGTTCATTTCTCAGGCTGCTCCCTTCAACAGGGCGATGCTTCTCCACGAACAGGTCCCTTAACTAAAGGGCCCAAAGCGATGGAGAGAAAACAATTCTCTAGTGATTAACACTCCCTGCACATGCTGGGCTGGCCTACGATGAAGGCCCCCATAGAGATCCATGGTGGCTGGAGCGATGCCATGGCCGGGAGGCGTACAGCACAGAGAAGAATGATGCGACTGTTCTGGGTTCCTAAAGAGGTCTGGCGGCAGCGTCTGCCCTTCTCAGGGGGAGCCAGCTATCCCAGGGGGGATCTGCAGGGTGCAGACATCCCTGGCAAGCTGGGCTCCCAAATGGGGGCAGTATGTTGGTACCAGAGCCGGGCCTGATCCTGGGCAAGCTGCACTGCCCTGGGGAGTCGGAGGTCTCCTGCCCTTAGGGTCAGACCCACAAGCAAGGTCAGTGTGGGGTCTACCTCATCCAGCTCTCCTTCTCCGCCTCTGTCCAGCCCCATAGCAACTGGGGCAGGTTGGCTCCAGCCCCATAGCAGCTGGGGCGGGGCGGGCCGGGCTCCATGGGGCGGGTTGGCTCCAGCCCCATAGCAGCTGGGGCGGGTTGGCTCCAGCCCCACAGCAGCTGGGGGGGGCCGGGCTCCATGGCGCGGGTTGGCTCCAGCCCCACAGCAGCTGGGGAGGGCCGGGCTCCATGGGGCGGGTTGGCTCCAGCCCCATAGCAGCTGGGGCGGCCCGGACTCCATGGGGCGGGTTGGCTCCAGCCCCATAGCAGCTGGGGCGCGCCGAGCTCCATGGGGTGGGGTGGGCTCCAGCCCCATAGCAGCTCGGGTGGGCGGGGCTCTGTCTCGCGCCAGCACCAGCCCTGCCCCCAGGACTGGGCCGGCCGGGGGCTTCCCCCGCTGGTGACGTCAGAGGGTTCCCTCCTCCCTGCCGCGCGGGCAGCGGAGTCATGGCCGAGACTGTGGGGAGCGGCGGGTCCTGGAAGCGGCACATCGTCCGGCAGCTGCAGCTCCGGGACCGGGCGCAGGGCGGCCGCTTCTTCGACGTGGTGCAGGCCTGTGAGCGAGCCGGGCCGGGGCCGGGGGAGCTGGAGCCCTGGAGGGGAGGGGACGTTTGCTTGGGGGGCTGGAGACCTAGGGAGTGTTTGCAGCGGCGGCGGGGCTGGAGCCCTGGGGGGTGTTCGGTTTGGGGAGGCAGGGCAGGGGTATCTGGAGCCCCGGGGCAGGGGACAGGGCTTAGGGGTTGGTGTAATTCTGGAGTCCGGACTGCTTGCTGTGGGATAGGAGCAGGGTAGGGGGGCTGATTAGGAGGGGTCCAATGGGTTGGAGGGACTCTGCAGTGGGTTTATTTGAGGCCAGGGTGGAAAGGCAAAGGTGGGGGGGTGCAGGCCCCAAGCATGTGCATGCTTTCAGTGAGGGCCAGGAGGTGCCCTGGTGTGAGTTTGAAGGAGGGGTAGGTGGCTGGGGTGCTCAGACCAGCTCCACGCGTGATCAGGAGGGGAAATGATCCAGCAATAATAAGGCCACACTTTAGCATTTGTCACCCAACACTGTTGTGTGGCTGAGGCCCCTCCCTTCCCCCCTCTCAGCGTCTCATTGGATGAGTCATCTGTTTTGAATCTGTGTTTGAAATATAAATATTCCTTTTCTGGCAGCAGGAAGCGTGGCTTGCTCAGTTTTTGGTGCCTGACTCTGCCCTTCTGTTTTCACTGGTAAAGATGAGCCTCCACATTGGCCTGTCCTCTCTCCTGGGCTGTCTGGGGGGTGTTTGAGAGGAAGCCAGAATCGCTGAGTCTCCCCAGCTCCTATATTAACAACACGTCAGAGCCAAAAGTAAAAATTAGGCTTGTTTTGAATCTGGAAAGAGAGGGCTACGGGCTAGCGTGATGCAGGAGGTGAAAGTGCAGGCTGAGGGTGAAACCAGCCAAGGGGGAAATCTAGGCTGCATATGAGAGAGAACTTCCTGGTTGTTATCAACAATTTGTACTGTACCACCACAAAATCTTGGCATGAAGATTAAACCTCATGTTTCAGGGTTCAAGGCAACATCCAACTATTAGAGGCCAGATCTAAAGCAGAGACTGGTTTTGTACATGTTTCTCTGAAGCATCCAGTGTTGGACACTATCAGAGACAGGATATTGGATCAGATGGACCTCAGGACTGATTAGACCTGGCAGTCCTTATGCGTCCCAATCAGGATTGGTGCCCCGTTGTGCTAGGTGCTGTACAAATGTATGGACAGTCTCTGCCTGGGAGAGCTGATGTCCCATAGCTGTGCATGTGTGTGTCCGTGTGTGGGTCCTGGCCAAAACCCTTAGAAACAGTCTCCCATTAATCGCTGAAGAATAGTCGCAATCCTCTACCGTAGGCTCAGGGAGCTAGATTGGAGGAGCTCTGTCTCGGTTTTCCCATCTGTAAAATGGGGATAGTAATGCTGCTCTGCTTTATTAATAGGATTCTTTCTTTGTTCATGTCCTTGACTATATCTGCTTTATACTTTTCCAACAGGTACCCAATATTTTTTATGTTCTCACTTCTAATAAATGACTGCTTTGGGTCAAAGATTACTGTAATTTTCCCATTGCTAGTAAGTCTTTATATTTGTATCTTTCACCTCAACATACTTTCCAGGCCCTTCCGCTGCATTTCAATCCTTATCTAGTTTCACCCAAACTTTCTGTGGCATGCATTCCGAAATCAAATCAAAACAGCGTGTAAAGTGTAGGTTGAGCAAAACAGATGCTAGAGTCCTCTGCAAGGCTGGTGAGATTGGGAGGGGCCTTGCTGGCAAGCACAATGCTTTCCCTAATGCGTTTGCATTGAGATGGGCAGGAAATGGCTGTGTCTGCTTTCGCTTTCTCCCCTTCTCGGAAGTGAGGCTCTATCAATCCGATGGAGACTGATCTGCTCTGCATAAATACCACATTGCGGTCAACAGATGCATGCAACAGATGCGGCTGAACACTGCTGAAGCTTGTCCTGGTCAATGCTTGTGCCTAAATCAGGTTCAACACGCGTTCAGCTCACCCCTGCCCTCTATTTTCAGCAGTGGATCACTCTCGTGCAGTCAAGGTTTTGTTATTAACCCTCTTTTTTGCTTTGCGCTCTGGCTCTGTGCAGTTTTTGGGTTAGGTAAGGGAGAGGAGTCTGGTTTACAGTAAGCATCCTGCACTTTGGGGGTGGCCAGAGGCTAAAAGACACAGAAAAGAGCAGGGAAAACCTAACAACAAATGAAGCCAGAATCGACAATGGGGAAAAAAATCCCTTGTTTATTCCACACTCAAACTCTTCTCCAGTCTGGATATTCTAACAGGAGCTGTGTTTTGCTTAGTTTCTGACTCTAGATAGAGGCAAGAAGGAAGATCAGCCCTTCACCTCATTGTCTGTGGCTCTCCCAGCCAGGGAATTGGAGTCCAAAGCCTCCAGGCCTGGGCTGGTGCAGTTCCAGGGGGCAGCTTTCCAGAGAGGCAGGATGGTGCAGTGGTTTCTGGTGCTAGCCTCTGTCTCTGAAGCCTTGGGTTTAATTCCCTGCCAGAGACTTCCTGTATAATCTTGGGCGCAGGTCCAGCTCTTCCACTGATTTGCTGAGGTGACTCTGGACAGTCTCTTAAGCTGTGCCTCAGTTTCCACCTCTGTGAAATGACCTTACTTTTGCATGAGCTACTTTTGAGTCTTACGGTCGGTCACAGGAAGGTTGCAAGACTGAACTTGTTTGTGTTTGTACAGATGAGAAGAAATGATACACAGACTTAAAATGAGTTCCCCAAAGGCACCCAAAAAGAGGGAGGTACGATTTAGAAGTTGGGAGCCCCCCATTCCCAGGTGCTCAGGTTTGATGTGAGATCTTTTGCGATTCCCCAGACAGCAGGCTCCGTAGACTTGCAAAAGATGAAGCAGTGTCATATCTTTGCCATCTCGCCCACCTTACGCAACAGTGCGATGGACTTAAAAGTGCAGGTGTGTGTGTTTAAAACGAACAGCATGCAGATGCTGTCCCACATTCACAAAGTGGATGCCTCTCATCTCCTGTTCTTGCAGGTCTTTCTCAGAGATTGCTAGCCAATCTCCTGCTTCAGGTCCCAAAGCTGGCAGGGACATTTACAGGGGTTAAAGTAAGGGGGAATGCACTGAAACGCAGTTCCCGGGCCCACAAATTTGAGGGGCCAGAGTTCCGGGGCACCTAAAAATAGAAAAATCTGGCGGAACGCATGTTTCACCCTGCCCTGGCTGCTGGCAGGTCCTACGCCCACCGTTGTTAATCACAATACTTACTGTGTTATGCAGTGTTTGCTAGTGTGTGACAATAATTGCTATAGACATAAACGCCGTATAAAATTATAAATACATTTATGGAGCGATAACCGATGCATATGGTACTGAGAAGTGGTTGCAAATGCCTACCTGGGCTGGGGCCCACACATGCATGAAGCAGGCCCACTACGGGAAGGGGGCCCAGAGATTAGGAGGGTTCTGGGACCCGTCAAATTGTACTTTAACCATTGGACATTTAATAGTGCCCAGTCAGGTGCATTACAGGGGAATCATGCTGTTCTTGGAGGCATCTGGCCAAAGCTGCTGATGGAAAGTAGCTGAACTATTTGTCTGTATTTCCTCTGCTTCAAAGGGGAAAAGATCTTGCTCAGTGATGGGAATATATTTGCGCACATCAAGGTTTATTCTGGTTCAGCCTAAACCCTGTTCTCTTCCCTCTGTGTGATTTTTCTTTCATTTTCAGCATCTCTGTCAGAGAACCAAGCCGGAAAGAGTGACTTTTGACACTCCCGGTCAAGTTATGAAATATTGCTTTTCTGTCTGCGCTCTGGAAAGTGATGGAGAGCCTACAGGGAAGTGGCCTTTTTTAACATGTTGCTTTTTATTGTCGCACTTGAGCCCGGGTGACAGCTGTGATATGCAACGTGGCTTTCCATCTGTGGCTTTTGCCGTTCCTTTCCTGCATAGATCCACAGCTTTGTAGCTGTCAGGTTGCATTACTGCAAGTGCTTTGTTGAGATTCCAAAGGGGCATCCGCGTTAGGCTAGTTCAGCAAAATAAACAAGTTTGCTTTGCTCGGGATGTCTCTTGAAGAGGACTCGGACATTAGCTAGTTCCATTCCCACTGGCTCGCCTCTCCCAAGGGGCTTGCGCTACCTATTTGCTCCCGGGTCCGGTTCATGCACTGCTAGGTCTGGGACCCCGCTGCCTGAGACATCAACTCTTTCTGGTTGGTCCTGGGAGTTATAATCCGCTGGCTCTTCCTGCCCTGGTAGCAAATTTTCAACTGGTTCTGGCTGGCACAGAGCTTGGGACAGAGCAACCAGGATCTTGAACTGCTGGTGTTTTCTGGCCCTCCAGCAAAAATCCGCAGAAGCCAGTGGAAATTAATTGTAGAATCACAGGGTTAGAAGGAACCGCAGGGATCATCTAGTGGTCTAATGCACTGCCAAGATGCAGGATTTGTTGTGTCTAAATCATCCAAAACAGCCTCCTTTTGAAAACCTCCAATGAAGAAGCTTCCACACCATCCCCGAGGCAGTCTGCTCTATGGTCCTTCTGTTCTTTCAGCTAGCAAGTTTTCCCTGAGATTTCATCCAAATCTGACATGCTGTAGTTTGAACCCATCACCTCTTGTCCTGCCCTTGATGGCAAAAGAGAGCAACTTTTCTCCCATCTTTTTTTTTGTTTTAACGGCAGCTTTTCAAGTATCTGAAGACCACTATCAGGTCTCTCCTTAATCTCCTCTTTTCCAAACATACCCAGTTCCTTCCCCCTTTGCTCATATGGCGTGCATGCCATCCATTTGCTCACCTTTGACACGCACCTCTGGGTCTTTGCCAGCTTCTCCACATCCTTTCTAGGCAGTGGTGACCAAAACTGGACACCAATTGTTGTGACAGAGACCACCTAGAGTAGCTTAAGTGGGGAAAAGCAAGGAGCTTCTCTTTGGAGGCCCATGTCCACCCTGGTCATGAGTGATGAAGCTGAGGACACTGTACAAGATTGATTCATGCCATCAACCTTCTGCCTTCCCTTTCCGAACGGGGAGGCTGGGTTAATGAGCAGGGTTTGCTTTCTGCTGGCTTATGATTGACCAGTGGGTGGTGTTGGGAGGCATCCAGGGGCCCTTCTGTGATGGGGCTTCATAAAAGCTTCAGAAGTTTAGCTCTGCCCATGCTACAGAAAGGTTGGTCTTAGGGTTGAAACTTGGCCTGTAGAAGTGAGGGGTTCACTTGGGTTTGAGAGCTGCGGAGCTCTGTCGCAGAGGGAATGTGCCCGGATGTGTAGATGGATAGTGCATTTGGGCCTGCAAGCTCTGAGCTTTGTGGTCACCCCATCACAGGACGGGAAGGCAAGGCAGTGCTATGCTATGGACTAGCTGCCACAAAACCTTCATCGCCAGCTCTCCTGAGCCTCAGGCTCCTCTGATCTCTCATTCACTCTCAGGGAGGGCAGCTGCCCTGGAAGATCATGGCTGTGGAGGGAAAGGTGTCCCTCAGGGAGGTTAGATATAACAAGACCCAGTGACTGGAAGTTGAAGCTAGGCAAATTCAGACGGGAAATAAGGTGCATGTTTTTAACAAGGAGGATAATTAGCCAATAGAACAATTTGCCAGGGTTGATGGTGGATTCCCCATCACAGGACGTTTAGAGATCCAGACTGGACGTTTTTCTAAAAGATCCGCTCTAGTTCAAACACCGATGAATGCAGGGATGGTAATCTAAGGCCTGTGTCATGCAGGAGGTCAGATTGGATGATCGTGGCGATCCCACCCGGTTTTGCCATCTCTAGGGTGTTCTGTGAGAGGCGGATGCAATAGTGACTGGCGTGAAGCACCCCCTTGTTCCAGGGTACCTCAGTCACATCTCCCTGATCAGTGAAGATGGGGAAGCTTTCTCCCCTTTGTACGTGTTTTTATGCCATTCTTCCTAGCTCGGTTTCACTTGTGATAGGTGACAGGGCCTTAGAGTAACACCTATTTTGCCCCCCCTTGGAGGAGATCTAAAAACCACGTCTGTCTTCGTGGCAGATCAGCAGAGTGTTTTTAGGAGGCCATGCAATGAATGGGTTTTGTTAAAGTGGGTGTTATTCAGTGCTGTTGAAAAACACCCTGAAAGTTTCAACTGGTACGGCCCAAACCGCCCGGGCTACCTCCGTTCCTCCCTCCTTGCTGTTATTTGTAGTTAACGTGTTCTTTAGGTTCGGCGTTCCAATCATCATCCGGAAACACCATTGTGCCAGGTGCTGTGCAAACACAGAAGGAGACAGGTCCCACCTTAAAGAATTTGCAGTCTTGGTGTTGGATAGAGACGACAGCTGGATGCAGACCTTTTCCCATATCCATAGGGCTTTGGGGGAAATGCACCTACTCTTACCCAATTCACACTGTAGGGCTCAGGGACACCCATTCTCAATCTGCAGGGTTCCAGGTAAAACTAACCGGGTTAATATAAGTACCCACACCCTTTCCCAAATTCATAGGGCTCTGGGTGTATACTACTGTGGATTGGCGGGATCTTTTACCAGTGAGAGAGTCTCACATTGTAATAACCTTACACTCTATTGATTAACAGTTACCAAGCATAGTACACATGTTACCCATACATTGCTGTGCTCACCGGTTCTGATTAGGCAGGCGGATGTCCCCTGTTGGCCAGGCAAGATCAGTCTCGTCTGGATTCTGGTTGCTGCTCATCACGGTCGTGCAGAGGTTTCTAGCAGCTCTGATCTTGGACGGTGTCTTGGAAATGGATTATTTTTCTTCTTTCAGGTCTCTCCTTCTTGTTCCCCTTTCTTCTTCTATCTGGCCTCATTCTTGGACCCCAGTTTTTATAGTGAAACTTGAGTCCTGCTTAGCTATATGGTATCCAATCGTAACACAAAATAATTCTTTGACCAGTCCTAACATCTTGCAAAATAATTCTTTAACCAATCAAACCCAACCACCTCAATTGATCACGCTCCGTTATCTCAGTTATGCCGCAGACAGAAACAATCAAAGAACCAGACGGAAATCATTCAGATAAACAATAGAGAAGTGGAGACCATAAAGACAAAACAGTAAGAAGTGTAGATTTTATAACCACAACTGTTGATAAGTGATTCCTTTCCAGACAGAGCACTGTCAACGTTTTCTCGAAGCATCTTGAAATGGGTTTCTCTATCTGATTGCGCCAGATCCTATAAGGACAGCATCATCTTCTTAACAGCCTGGTATTGCATAATCTTGATGTACCTACCTACACGTAGCTTAGGGCCGCTGTGATGTAGCTACTCCTCCTTAGCCCATGAACAAGGCCTCAGCTTAGCCAAAGAACCTAGGCCTCAGACCTTACCTGGGGAAGATTTTTATTTGATCCAACACCCCATAAAGAAATTGATATCTTGACCACACGGATGGACTCTTAAAGGAACCAGCCATCTTTGACTGGAGACACCACGCTGCACACCCTCCCTTTCCCTCCCCCTCCACAGAGCCGATAGAAGAAGCACGCTTAGAATTTAGGAATTTTGTCACAGCAGCCAACACAAGTGTAGCGTGAGAACCGCAGATAGGTTCTGCAGGGTGTAAACCCCAAGGGGAGAAAGCTATTACCGTGGGTGATGTGATGATCAGCTGCTGTGCTCCACTCCAGGGGTGGTTGCATTTCAGCAGAGATTGACAGGATCTCAGAACGGAGACATAACATGTAAGCTCCTTTGGGATGAAAGGCTCCAAAGCAATGGGAAGGTGGCCTTCTTCTCATTCTTACACCTGACAGACCTTTGAGCAGGATTCTGGGACAGGTGGTGACTCGGTGGGTCTTGATGTTTGTAGAAAACTCTAGCAGCAATTCTCCTTCATCCCAGCCATGCCTGTGGTCTCCAAGCATCTCCACCTTGTTTATTTGGACTTCAGTGCTGCAGAGAGAACAGGGGATCATGCTAGGCCTGAAAAGGCTAAGCCATCTTGTAAAATACATGACCCAAATCCAACCTTTGTTGTTAGAGGTTAGCAAGGGAAATGAACTGCTTCTCTATCTGTTACTATTGTTCTATTAGAAGAGGTCAAGAGGGAACATTAACATCTAGATGGGCCTTTGATGGACCAATGTAAACTGTCTATTAACGGTGCTAATGCAATTAATTACCTGCGGTGCCTGAGTGGTGAAGGTTTTACTTCAAAGGACAATGTACATTACTATTCTCTACTCAAGAAAGTATCTGTGAACTAAAGCCCACATGAGGAAATGACCTGCAAATGCCCACCTTGCTACAGCTATAAAAGGAAGTTGGGAACATAATCCCTTGGTCTCACATCTGTCCAAGCTTCTCAGGGAAAGTTTGGGCTGCAGGATTGAGATCCCAGCAATGGCTTGGAATCCCCCTGATAATTCTCATGGGAGAATTAGAGCAAACTGTACACTTGGACTATTTGGTCTCTATTCCTTTGAACTGGATTTCTAACAACTGAAGCTGTGAAACAAGGATTTAAACCCATCCAGGTATGGGATGTGAGCCTAAGATCTGCAAACTTTGAATTCCACTGGAAACCTGATATACTGGACTTTCAAATCATTGTATGTAGGTGATTTCTTTAACCTTTAACAATACTCTCATAGTTTGTTTCTTTCCTTGAACAATAAACCTTTAGTTTTACTTACTAGAGGATTGACTGGCACTGTGGTATTTTGGGTAAGATCCGAACCTATACTGTTCTTTGTAATGTGGCTGATCCTTTGGGGTCAGGAGAAACCTTTTGGGGTCAAGAGTTTGGAATTTTAAGCGATTTCTCTCTTTACCAGACCCAGTGGCTGTATTGGGGACCCGTGGCTGAAATGCAGTAAAGGGGACTGAGTATATTTTGTGGTGACTTCTTGATCTCCAGTGTGGGGGATCAGAAACATTGTTTGTGACTGGTGGGGGAGTTTAGTTCCAGGTAACCCACCAGTGCTGGGAGAATCTGCTGTCGTCCTTGCAGCCTGCCCTGATCTTTGCATATTCAGGTGGTTCTCCCAGGAGGCCCGGGTTACAGAGGGCTCTTAGCTAACCGTTATCCTGCGGTGATGAGTCGGGGCAAAGGAGAAGCTGATGTCTGCTCTGCCATCTGCAGTCCTTTGTCCTTCTCAGTGAAGCCACTGGAGAGATGGATGTCTGTTTATTGGGCCAGTGCTAAGCCATGTCAAAGGGCTGGGGATGGGTAGCTTGGCTCAGAGCCCCTGGGTGCCTTAGTGGTCTAGCTCAGAAATACGTTCAAATCCCAGTAGGGTTCTCTCAGCCCTTTTTCTTCCCAAGACAACTCTCTTGAATTTCCTGTGCATGTCTGAGCAGTCATGGTCTTTCCACAGCTGTGCTGATACAAGGTCCCCCAGCACTTCTGATCTGAGTGTGTGTGGTGGGGGGAGGTGTTTCCTTCACCAGAGGTGGCTGCATTTGAGTGGTGCCTCCCTGTTACTATTAAGGGTCAGCGGGGAGAACTGCGATGTGCACTTTCCGAAGCGGGAGTTCTGCGTGCATAGGCCTTTTGGGGGCGAAGAGGGCACGCCTACACTGAGAGATGACCTAGCTCGGGAGCTGGCTGGTCTGGTGCAGTGTCTTTTGTTCTGATTTTGCTGCCTCGGTACATTTTGTGAACGGGAAACAAAGCCCAACATTCAGCGTCTTCTGTGCAACCTGGCGCCACAGTGATTCAGCCCTTTCAAACCCTAGGCTTGCTTCCTGTTCTTCCCCCCAGAAGACAGCTTTCAGCTCGCCTCCCGGGCACCCGCAGGCCAGGCCGCCCTCCCGTTAGGACTCTGCCTTGTCGTCCGGGTCTCTTTTGCAGAGCACTGAAAGCTCTCTGGAAGTAGTATTCAGACAGGGAATGGCTGTGAGTCGGGGATCCGACGTGTCCCCTGTGCTGTCCAGGCTTTGGCAGGCGGCCTGAGGGCTGGGTGTGATGTCGAAAGAGGGACAGGTCATTGCAGCAAAGTTCAAAGGACATGAGCCTGTGTCCTGGCAAGAGTGGGGGGCCGGTTTAGTCACCTTTGTGGGAGTGGGTGCATCAATCTTTCTGTCTCCAGGTCCCTGAAGGGTCTTGCTTCCCACTGAGCGCCTCCTTGATCTTTGTTAGAACCCCGTCCTTCGGCCTTGTCAATCTCCAGGTTTCACTCAAACCAGCTTTTAAATGGATTTCATTAAGCCGTCCTTCTGGACCTGACATTATGCCACAGCTGGCTGACGTCAAGTTAGCTTAATTCCACCAGACAAATTGAGATTCCACCGATCGGAGCCGGGGTAGCCTGTGGGAGAACTGGAATGGGTGGGCTCCAGGAAGGCAAACTGCGAGGAATGCTCATTTTTTCCTGGCTGGGTGTTTCTGAGAGCTGCTGTTCCTGCTGCTCGCCTCTGCAGAGACGCGCGGGCGGCTGCATCTGGTGTGTGCTTTGGAGCAGGTTTTAAATGGAGCAGAGGTCAGCCAATGCAGAGGAGCAATATGAGGTGATTTCTCGGGGTGCAATGTCGCTTTTACCAAGGACGCGTTAGAGACGACAAATAGGGGTTCTTCAAATATGGCAGATAAACAAGACAGCTCGGGAGTGGCGGGGGCTGCCGGTGAATGGAGAAGGTGAGCTGGTAAGGGAAGTTGAGAGGAAGGCAGTGCTGTTCAGGGTCGGCTTTATTTCAGTCTTCACGCACAAAACAGCCTGTAAGCGGACGCCGAGCAAAGTGACCATAGACAGTACAGGGGAAGGGATGTGGATCGGAATAAGTGAAGAACACCTCAGAGATCGTCTGACTAATTTAATGAGTTCAGGTCAGCAGGGCAACTACTCATCCCAGGGAGCTGAAGAAATATCGGAGCCATTAGCAATAATATTTGCAAATTCATGGGTGACGGAAGAGGTCCCAGAAGACTGAAGAAGGGCTAGCATGATGCCTGCCTTTGGAAAGCGGGGGGGGGGGGGGGAGAAGCGGAGCCAGAGAAGTATAGACCAGTCAACTGGACCTCAATACCTGGGAAGCTACTAGGGCAATGTGTAAAACATTCAATCTGCAAATACCTGGAGGATGAAGGGGCGAACAAAACAGTTGGCATTGATTTACTAAGACTAAAACATGCCCAACCGGCTTGATTGCCTTTTTTAACAGCGTAAATGGTTTGGTGGATGGGAGGAATACAGTGGACGTAATATACCTGGACTTCGGGCAGGCTTTTGACACAGTCCCACGTAACATTTTCATCAGTGAGCTGGAGAAATGGGGGCTCAGTAGAATGACTGTCGAGTGGATATGTATTTGGTTAACCTAGTGGCTCTCAACATTTTCAGACTAATGTGCCGCCTTTCAGAAGTCTGATTTGTCTTAACAACGACAGTCCTGCGGCACCTTAAAGGCTAACAGATTTCTTCAGGCACAAGCTTTTGTGGGGCCCAACCCACTTTGTCAGGTGTGAGTTTTTTCATGAGGTTGGTAGTCGACTTAATGAAAGTCAGGTGTGGATGCGGCATTGCGTAGGTCGACTTACGCATCCTCAACCTAAGTTGCTAGTGTAGACGCACCCTAAGATGCCGCAGGACTCTCGTTTTTGCTGTACACAGTCTACCATGGCTCCCCCTCTGGAAATTGATTTGCATGTCCCACATTGCCTCATTTAAGAACCACTTGCTGACAAAATCAGGCAGAAAAATACAAGAGTCACAGCAGACAGTTACTGAACAGTTGCACATTTTCTCATGCTAATCACCTAATTATCAAATAAATAATTTGGAATGTAAATATGGTGCTGTCATTTCAGTGTGTAGTCTATAGAACAGTAGAACACTATGTTTTATTTTGTATGGACTTTGCTGGTGCTTTTTACGTAGCCTGTTGGAAAACTGGGCAAATATCTAGATGAGTTGACGTACCCACTGGAAGACCTCTGCATCCTTCGAGGGGTCCGTGTACCCCTGATTGGGAATCACTGGGTTTAACAAGTGCAAATAGAGTATTTATGAATGGGATAAGGTTGGATTGGTGGGAAGTCTCGAGTGGGGCTCCCCAGGGATCTGATCTGGGTCCGGTGCTGCGATCTGCCTGCAGGAATAAAGAGCAGACTGATCACATTTTGCAGAGGAAACAACGCTGGGGGAGTTGCAAGCACTTAGGAGTGACAAAGATGCCCAGAGGGATGGCATGCAGGCAGGCCATCTGAGCAGAGCCTGAAGGAACTGGATGTGTTTAGTTTGAAAAGAGTATATTGAGGGGGAGACAGGGTAAGCCTTCAAATTCTTGAAAGGCTGCCATAAAAAAGATGGAGAGAAATTGATCTCCCCTGCCACTGAGGGCAGGACAAGAGACGATGGGTTCAAACTGCAACAGAGCAGCTTTGGATGAAATCTCAGGGAAAACGTCAAGATTGTAAGAAGAGCAGGACAATGCAGCTGCCTCCCTAGGGAAGTTTTACCGGAGGTTTTCTAAAAGAGGCTGGAGAGCCATCATCTGTTTTGGACGGTTTAGACACCACGCATCCTGCATCCTGGCAGGGGTTAAACGAGATGATCCTCGTGGTCCCTGCTGGCCATACGGTTCTAGGATTCTCTGACACGAACGTGCTCGTGCGTCTGGTTACAGACCCGGAACTGAGATCCCTGTAGTGGAAATATTTCACTGGCCCGCTGCCTACATCTCCATCTGCACCACGGCTGCTGCCAAGTTTGGGTGACCCCGTGATGACACGTTCTGCTGTTGTGGCTACAGTAGATAGTCTCGTCTCTGAAGCTAAAAAAAATCCAGACGCAACCGTGTGCCGTGCGTGTTTGTCCACCTGGGCAGACAGTTGAGAGGAAAGAAAATTAATTTGTACCAGATAATCCTATCTGCCCTTCAGAATCAGATAACAGCAAGTTCCAGAGGGGGAGCCGTATTAGTCTAGTTCAGCAAAACAAACAAGGAGTCCTGTGACACTTTTAAATATTAACAAATGTATTTATCGCATGAGCTTTTGTGCGAGAAAATCCCTCTTCATGAGACACTTGAAGAAAAGAAATGCAGGGAAGTGTAAGTCCTAGGATCAGTTCAGACTGTTACAGCAAATCAAAGCCGTTGTTAGGATTCAAACAGGGGAGGCCAGCAATTAGCAAGGAGGTGGGTGGGGGACAAGGTAAGCAACGTTTACCTATTGTAATGGGAAAAGAACCCATAATCTTTGTTCAGCCCTGAGTTCAGAGAGTGAAATTTGCATACAAATTCCAATTCTGCAGTTTCTCTTTGAAGCTGTGATTTGTTATCCATTTGTTAGAGCACGGCTATTAGCAAGTCCTCAATGGAGTGAGCAGAGAGACTGTTCCCCTGTTGGTTTTTGAATGTTATTTCTGATGTCAGATTTATGTGCATTTATTCTTCTGTGCAGACAAACCTGTTTGACAGTGCATGGCGGCGGGGGGTGGGGGGAGCATTTCTGGCACATGCTGGCATAAATCACAGATAACAGCAGATGCCCAGCTATGCTCTGGGGGAGAAATGCAATTAGTTGCCGTGGTTCCTAACTGTTAACTCTTCTTACATTGGAAGGTGCTCAGGTACCGTGGGGATGGGCTTAGTACAGCTAGAGCCACGGGGCAGACACAAGCCATGTTTTGAGCTAATGGCATTCTCAGCTAATTACACACGTGAGTCTTGCTCACAAGCATGGTGGGCATTTGAGCAGGATTTGGTTGTCAAATAACGTTGTGTGCCCTATGACCGCCTGCCTCTCCTCCCATCCAGCGAGGTCCCGCAGCACCTGCGAGCTTTATGTATACAGGACCATTCCAATGCAGTTGCTTCTGGGGTGAGCGTGGTACCAGCGTGCTGGATGGCAGTGATGGGAGTAGGAAACCTGCGTAGGAAATCTTGAGCAAATCTTCCTTCTGCGAAACATGCCATGGGGTGTGCTTTTAAGGTCTCTGCAATATCCCCACAGCTGGGGACTTAGAACCTGCCTGAGAAGGAGGAGGAGGTGGCTGGGTTCGGCTGGATTTGACGTTGCGGTTGAAACCCGAAAGGGCAGAGGGGTAAGTCACTGGCTGTGCCTTGCGCAGACGTGCTGGTGATGGAGGGCGAGTTAGCGCACGCAGGATTGGTGAGTTTACACCCCTGCCCGTTCACGCTACTTGGAGAAGAAACACCGGGGCGCTTTCTGCGCGGCTGCTTTCACTGATGGATGGAGCGGCACCGCTAAGCAGGCCCATGGGCTGGCCAGTGTAACACTGCAGTGGGTCCCAGAGGGAAGGGGGGCAGGAGAGCTGGGGCAGCCCGGTCCCCACCCCCAATCTGGTTGCTGGCCAGGCTGAGACTGGAGCAATCAACGCCATGGAACGAGGAACTGCCACTGAGCAAAGCTGTCCAGACCAGAGCCAGCTGCATCTGAAAGCTGCCAGCTGATCCGGTTCCCAGTGGAGTGGAGAGGAACCGGGTCAGACTAGGGGGAAGGGCACGCGCCATAAAAGCAGGGGAGGCTGGTCAACGTAAGAGGTGGCTAGTTACCTTCTGCTACCTCAGATTGCCCTGGCGGCATCACTTTTCTTCCCATCCTATCCTAAATTCTAGCTGCGCTTTTATCAAACAGCTGCCACGGGCCATGCCAGAGGTGGCTGCCTTCTACCAATGCGGGAAACATTTGCTTATTTCTCAGGGGAGGTGAGGCTGGATCAGATGGTACTTGTGAAAGGCCTTGGAAGATGGATAGAGCTGGGTACCCTTTAGAGGGCAGGGTATTTTCAAGCAAAGTGGTCCCTATTTTCGCAGGAGGGTGCAGGGGCTGAAATCTTTCCTCCTCTCGTGCAGTGGCTAGCCGAGGGGCAGGCAATGCGGAGCAGAGTGCTCAGCCAGGATTGAATTCTGGACCAGGGGCCGGGGTGTTAAATCTGACATGGACCTGGCTAAAGTCCACATGCAGAGAGGCAGCGTTGGCATGTGACCGACCCCGGCTCCCAGAGTGACGGCCAGAGCCATGAGAGACGCACCCCTCCCTGGCTTCCTCGCCCAATGCCCACAGCTGGCTCTTGCTCCTTCGACCGATCGCAAGAGAGGTGGCGTGTTCTGCGCTGAACCTCCGACTAGCATGGGCCCAAACGTCACAAAAAGGCAGGCATAGAGAGCCCCAGCCTATTCACCAAGCAGTGGTTCGATTCTGGCGCGTTGTTGACAAAGGCCGTTTTCTTGGCTCCACCCTGCCTCCACTGAGCACGGCCCATTCTGTGCCCTGGGGCTGCTCTAAATTGCATTTCCCACCTGGCAGACGGCCTGCTGGGGCATTGCCAGAGCACAGCGGGCTCCAGCCACACCTCCTGCCTGCCCCAGCTGGCCGTTCTTGCCAGTCCAGGGAACTGCTGATCTGCCACTTTGGACAGGGTGATCTAGTGGATAGATCACTGAACTGGGACTCAGGAGACCTGGATCTATTCCTTGCTCTTCTGCTGGCACGTCCCGTCTCTTGCCTCAGTTTTCCCATCTGTAAAATAGGAATAATACTTGTCCCCTTTGAGACTCACAGCTGAATAGAGCTAAGTCCTCTCGTGTGTGGGTGCATAATGTTGCTTCCAGACAAAGCCTGAGCTATCGAATAGTTTGAAACACTGGTCCCACCAAATTCTATTCCCCTGGCTTTAATTTTAAGGCAGTGTTTAAAGCCCTGGACTTGTATTTTGCCATGAGTGACGTGTTTAAAATCATGGCCATGGTTTCCTGAAATCTCCCTTGGTCGGATTATCACAGCATCAGCCCTCCCAGGGCTTGTCGGACAAATTGAGCCTGGTGGATTAAATTCTTTTCCCTCTGACCAGACTTCCCAGCAAGAAACTTACAATGAGTCGCCCTCTGGGCTCTGGTGATTTTCACAGCCTGACTTTCTGCTTCGCCAGGGCAGATCCAGGGCCAGTGTCTGCTGGGGGGGCTAGAAAGGGCTGAAAAGTGCTCCCCTGGAGAGCTGGTATCACACTTGACGCTAACAATGGGGAGCCCCCCACAGCCCTGCCCTCCAAAGTGCCAGATCCAGGGCTCAGGGTACGCTGGCTGCCTTCGCCCTCTTGGTAAGCGGCTGCTGGATGAGAACGTGGACCTTGGACCCACACGCGTGGCCCACGCTTGGTTAGTCACCGTGAGAGCAAAACACCTGCTGTCCTAGCCAGCAGCCTGCGCTGCAGCAGGTGGATTTGTTTGTATCCAAGTTAGACCATAATTATTTGTCTGACGCCTGCACGGCACCTGCGCTTTCCTCCTCACTGCGTGCAGCAGGTTGTCCTCCAGCTCCTGGGGATTTCCCAGCGCACGCCGACACCAGCACAAACAGCACAGTCTGTGGGCGGGCACAGCCTCGGTTGAGTCCCGGTCGGGGTGTGGAAAGAGCTGCTGTGTGAACACAACTGATGCACTGGTTACAAAGCGTGGTGTGGTTCATGGTGCTGGCTGGCCTCTAAGGAGCGACCCTCTTAGGTGGCGTGGAACTAACACAACTAACAATAAGGCAGCATCATGCGGAGATTCCTGGACAGAGCTGGGAAGAGAACCCAGGAATCCTGGCTCCCGGTTCCTGGCTTCAGCACAAGCAGGGATTCTCCCTCTCAAGCACAGTGCGGGAGGCATGGCCCATATGGACCACTGACAGATGCAGGCCCAGACAATGTATTATTGGTGCTGGGCCCCGGGGGCTCACAATAAGTGAATTTAGGGCTGGAGAAAGACCTGGAGGGTTGGGCGCCCCGTTGCATAGGTGGGGAAACTGTTTTTTAAGTCAGTGGCAGTAGGAATACGGCTTCTATCATGTCTGAGACCCCCCAGATTTCAGAGGAGGGGTTCTGAGCAATGGGCCCCGTCTGCCACACACAAGGCTCCCAGTCCTCATGCCCTGGTTCTCTGTGCTTCCCTGCAGATACCAAACTGCTGGAGAAGTCCAGCTTGCTGGTGCATTTCACCGAGAAGCTGCAGACTGAGTCCCTTGATCTCCAGGCCCCTAGGTAAGTGGAGCGTGTCCGTCTTCTTCCTCAGCAGGCGTGGAGGAGGCGTGACGGCTTCCCAGAGCCTGGGATCTATCTCCACTGCCTCCACAAGGGATGCACTGTGCTCTTTGGAAGTTGATAGGGAAGAATAGCTGACCCTTTCCCTGGTAGCTTGCAGCACTGAATGCCTCTGACTAGCGGTGGCTGTCAATGCCCTGGGAGGAGGGGGTTCACAATCAGGGCTTTCTTCCTTCTCAACAAAACTCCTCTGAGTCAGCCAAGCACCCAGTTCCTTGCTTCGCAGCTCAGCGTGGATTGTGGTTTGGGGTGGAAGGCGTCATGCTGTACCCTGAGCTGCTGATGGCATCTTTTAGATGAGACTTGAATAAGTGCTCTGGACTGTAGACCCCAACTGACTTTTCGCAAGCAGATGGGGAGGTTAAAGGGCGTCGGCCCGGCTGCATTGTGGATAATTACATCCAGCCTCCTTAGATTCCAAATCCCAGCAGCTTCAATTGGATAGCGGGTTGCTGCTTCGCATCTACTGTGTGTGAAACAGCTGCCATGTTCCACCCCAGAATTAGCTGCCCTTCAGGAGGTGAAGGAAGCCGTTTTCTGCATGCATCTTTCACACACAAAACCTCTGGGCTAGATTCTGCCCACTTTACTTCAGCTGAGAGCAGGCCAGGGGTGCAGGGGATGGTCTGACTAGCTGATAATGTCACACCGTTGACCTTAACAGCCATTATGTTATGTAAAAGTTAAGCTTCCTGCGGGCCAGTGAGTTTGACCACATTGTACAGGCGCAGGCTACTTTCCTTATTAGTGGTTGCTACGCTGTTACGTCGAGTGGTGTCTGCGCGTAGCCCCCTTGCTGAGACAACAGAGGAGGCAGTTGTTAGGTTTAGTAATGTTAGTGTTTAAATGGCCCACCTGGACCCTCCGTTTCACGCTCATGGGAGAGAATTAAAGTTTTTAAAGCATTGTTTGAGGATTTGAATAACTCAGTCGTAGGTTAGAGGCTTATTGCAGGAGTGGGCGGGCGAGGTTCTGTGGCCTGCGTTGTGTAAGAGGTCAGACTAGATGATCGTACTGGTCCCTTCTGACCTTAGAGTCTGAGAGTCTTTCTGAACTAGAGGCTGGTTGGTGTAACAGAGCGGAAACGGCCCTGTTTGCACCCCCGTTTTCTGCTGCATCAGAGGAGAAAGAAGCTCAGCTGTTTGCCGAGCTGCAAATGTGAAGAGGATGGGGGAGTGCTGCAAAATTCAGAGCTCCTGAGACCTCACAAGTCAAGATGTTCCCCTGCTCCTGAAGTTAGGGATCTGGTTTTTTTGGAAATGCACCAAGCGAAACAATTCATTGTAACTCCTGCAACCTCTTTCTTGCACCTTGCCCCAGCAGCATTTCCCTCAAGATCTGGCCATATGCAGCTGGGGAAAGCAGAGCTCCATTCAACTGCTGCAGCCTCAGCAGGTGCCTGCTTGCCTGCTCAGAAGTAACTTTTTTGGTGTTTTTAACCTCTTCTATCTGTAGGTCAGGGTGGGAAGCCAATGGCACTGGGCTGGGACCGGTCTTGGGCCCCACAGAAGGGTTGCAGAGCCTGAAGATGAAGTACCAAGGACAAATCGCAGAGTTGAAAGATGTCAGTGGGGAGGTACGTATAGTGGGATTGACGTGTACACCAAATGTAAAGTGTTTGGACTCCGAATTGTCATTTGCCCTGTGTTTGTACAGCACCTAGCACAGCAGCTGGTGGTTAGGTGCTACCACTGGTAAATGCAGACTCTGTGTTTGCAAAGAAGGCAGGGTATGGCATTGCAGATGTCTCAGAGTTACTGGACTTCTATAGACCCACAGAGAGAGCTGCCGTGGAGGCTGTAGGCCAAGGAGCAGTCGGGGAACCTTTCTGCATTCTGGCATGTAGAAAATAACCCTCTGGGTCTAAAAGCAGCTCCCAGTCTTTTTAGTTTGTTCTTATAGCGCAGAATAAGCAGGGCTGGGAAGTGGCTTGCGAATAGGAAGGGCATTCTGACTATCGTATGCCGTGGCGGTGTAACCGTGTCCGTCCCGGGGTGCCAGAGAGACGAGGTGGGTGAGGCAAGATTCTCCATTGGACCAACTCCCATTGGGCCAGGATAAGATATCCTGAGTATTGTCATGCGATGGGGCAGTCTGTCTTCCTTTTGTATCTCACCACACCCCCACAGTCTCGGGGTGTGTCCGGTTTATTACTCAGCCCAGCCGTGACTCGTGCGCCCCACGGATCTGCAGTTGAGTCCTGAGGGGGAGCAGGGTGGGGACCAGGCCCCCAGGCACCAGGTTGAAAGGGGCAGGAGGAGGGATGCAGGAGGCTCTGAGAGGCATAGAGCCTCCTGCGCCCGTCCCGTATTGTGAAGGGCCACCCTGGCGCCCCCTCCCAAGCTGGGGTGGGGGGAGACCGCAGACCCAGTGCCAGGCTGGAGCGGGGTGGGTAAGTGTGAGGCTGGGCTGGCCCTTCACGGGGATTGGGGGATGCAGGAGGCATCCCTCAGCGCCCCCCGAGTGTCGAGATGTCTCCTCCCATCCTCAGGCAGAGGACGGGGGGGTGGTTTGAAGCTGCCCTGTCCCAGCCGGGCTGGAGCAGCGGAGGGTAAGTGCTGGGGAGGGGGGCCAGGCTGGCTCTTCAGAGTCATGGGGGATGCAGAAGGTGCTGAGGGGTGCCTTGCAGGTGGGGTGGGGGGTGAGGTGGAGCAGGGGAGTTGGGTGAGGCGGGGGGCGGGGGGGTGAGGTCACCCTGTCCCAGCAGGGGCCAGGCTGTGGGGTTGCTGTAGCCTCATGCCCTGCCCTGCAGGTAGAGACCCCCCTCCCTGGAGCAGCTGGGGGTGGGCCAGGACACCTCCTGCCCTGTGCAGGGGAGAGTGTGAGGCGCGGGGGTGCAGATGCAGATACCCTCGAGACAGCTACGTTCCCGTGGGTGTGTTGCTCTTTGGAAGATCACCTCGCCCAGTGGTCTTCAACCTTTTTTGGATCAGGGCCAGTTTTTCAATATTTTCACATTTGCAGTAAGTTTACTGCCCCCCTGCATAAATTGTTACTTTTTATAAATTGCCACTGTCGTTAAGTTAATTGTTACATTGCCCTACTGTTAATCGTTAATTATAATTTTCAACTTATTTAAATTTTAAACGCAGACAGTTTAAATAGGATATCAAACACAGTTCATTCAAACAAAATTTATTCATTCGTTGTTCATACAAACCTTTTATAAATTTCAGCCGGATGAGCATGGCCATTATCTCCTTCCTTCATGTTTGTAGCTCTCTCCAAAAATCAGAAAATGCCCGCTAGTGGGCGGTGTCACCCCGGTCAAAGCCCACTGACCTTTCCGATTTTGCTCTCCGTTGCAGTTGGCGTATCGCATTATAGAACTGAACAAATTACTCAAGGCCAAGGAGTGTAAACTGGAGGAGCTGAAAACCAGGTAAGGGTGTCCCCAAGGTCCTAACTGCACCTGATTGAACACACAACGCCCCTCTCCTCCAGGCTTATTTTATCCAGACACCTGTTTATTCGACCAGTGCCGGGGGGGAGGGTCTGATCTGCAAAACGCCCCCGCTTTCCTCTTCAGACCTCGCCAGTTGGAATCGCTGTCTGAGCTGCTAGCTTTAATGGCTGTAAATATTTATTACTCTTCACTCCTACTGGCCCTGCAGAGATCACCCGGCAAGCTGGGAGTGTGGCAGAGAAATCTGTGCCTGAGCTGATTTTCAGCCTGTGTTGTGTGTCCCCCTCTGCCTGATCCGGAGGAGATGTCTTGTACAGCCCCCAGCTAAGAGGCTCAAGCTGGAAAGCTGGAGAGGCCCTTATGGTCCCTCCCTTGGAAGTGTAGGGTTCAATCCCTGGTGAGGGACGAAGCAGGCAAGTTGCTCCACTCCAGGCATTTCCTTTCAGACGTGCTGGCAAAGGAGGGAAGCCCATGCCCTAGGGCACTGTCTCTTGTTTCGTTCAGGACATCCTCCCTGAGCGGGCAGGTCTCGAGGCTGGAGGCAGAGCGTCGGCAGCTGGTGGGCTGGGTGGAGGAGCTGGGCCGCGGGAACTCTGCCAAGAAGGAGGAATACGACGCGCTTCGCGAGCGTTACCGGCGCCTGGAGGGAGAGCTGCGGCAAGCGGCCGAGAAGGAGCAGGAGTTGCTGGAGAGGCTGATGCAGAGGAAAGCGGAGGCTGCGGAGAACCGGAACAAGAAGAATGAGAGGTTGGTTAAGGGTCTGTTGCTGCCCAGGGGGTGCACAGGTCGGTGAAATCTTGGGCCCCACAGGAGACCTGATGTGTGGAGGCCCATGGCAGGAAGGAATTTTGCCCAGACCATCCTCCTCCACTGGAAGGAAGGATCCCGCAGTGCAGGGAATTTGAACCGAGAACGGGGGCGAGGCAGAGGACTTGCAAGGTTCTGCTCATGGTCCCTGCTGGTCTGCCTGGAGCTGGGAGCCGTTTACACACCGGTGTGAGTGCACTCACAATGTCAGCGTGAGAGGTAGGCTTCTGGGTGGGGACGGACACGATGCTTTTCTGGGTGTGCCTCGCACATGGGCCAGAGCACTGGTGTGACAGGGGTCCACAGTGTGCTGCTGTGGGAGGGGAGGGAAGCCCCTCAGCAAAGATGGGTGCCACTCGCTGACGTCGCGTGAGCCCCTTCGGGGGGTTTCACTAGATGGTTCAAAGACTGAGGTTAGCAGGGTGTCGTGAGCACATCGCGTATGGGCTGGCTGTCAAAGGCGCTTGTCTGGCCCCATCCCTGTATAGCTTTGAGCGCCTCAGGATTGTTAATAAATTCTTCATTCCCCATGAGGCAGGGCAGATCTATTAGTCCTGTTGTACAGGTAGGGGAAACTGAGGCACAGAGCAGCTAAGTGACTGACCCAAGGTCATGTGGGCAATCTGTGGCAGAGCAAAGCCTTGACCTGAAGGCTTGTCCCAAGCCAGTGCCCTAACACTGGGCTGTCCTTCCTCTTGAGCACGGCTCCTTCCACTGGATGGAATTTGTAGGTCTGTTATGCTGCCCTCTGGCTGGGTTTACATCCCTCCAGCTGCCAATTGTTGCTTTCCTGTAAAGAAGATATAAGCCCTAGTAATACTGCCAGCGAGGGAGATCTCCAGCTCCCACAGCAGAGCGCTGCCGTGCGCAGTCAATCGATGGAACTCACTGCTAGGGGATTTGCTGGTAGGAGAAATCGAAGCTGCAGTAGTGTAGACAGGATGCAGGCATTCTCGAGACCTGCTCTCAGGAAGGGGTTAGAGTGCCTGGCCCTGCCCTGCAGCCCGGCAATGGGGCGTGCAGGAGGGAAGGGGCAGTGCTGGTCTAGCGCCACCTCGTCAGTCCGTCCCATCTTTCCTTGTAGGGTAACACAAGCCCGGCTGTGGCGGGACCTGGAGACAGTGACGAAAAGACCTGTCAGCATTGATGGGTGAGTAGCTGGGTCCCCGGGGTGCTAACAAGGGGTGAGGGGCCTGTCGCGGGAGGGTGCCTGCGGAGATATCCGGGGGCAAAGGGAGCAAAGGCTATGTCTAAGGAGGCTTAGGTCGACCTAACGTAGTCCCTGTCCACACCAGGCTTTCATTAAGTCGACTTAAGAACTATTGCTGTTTAGGTCGACGTAATGGCTAAGTCGATTTGTTAAGTCGTCCTAAAACCGGTGTGGACGCCCTAGGTCGACTTAGTTCCCCGTGGGTCCCAGGGAGAAGGGAGCCCCCTCTCCCTTCTGCCAGGGAGCCATGGGTCCCTTGTCCCCAGGAGTCCCCGGGGGCTGGGAGCCGTGGCTCTCCGTTGACGTCAGAGTCTAGTGTAGACTCTGTAAGTCGCCCTTATTCAGTCGACGTAACAGAGTAGACACAACCAAAGAGAGGCTGTGTCAGGGAGGTGTTTGCGTCATATGTCCTGAGAGAAGTCATTTATGCCCCATCCGGTGACTTACTGTGCTGGCCAGGCTAGAAACGGCTGGGTTAGCTCTGTAGAGCACCAGATCTCGGTCTCGCTTCTCAGCCTCCAGCAGGTTCCCCAACAGCCATCTTTTCCCTAGGCACGGCTAGCAGCCAGTTCCTGTCCCCGCTTCCTCCTCCTTTCACTGGCTCTCGCTCCACGTCCTGTGATGCTGAGTCGGAAATGCCCGGGGGGGTTGAGCTCCGTCCATCTTTGACGTGGAGCTGGCTGAGAAGCCCAGCTAAGCTGAGAACAGCTGGTGGCACGTGGCCTCTGGTGGCGTGGTCAGGTGTGGTGTGGCTCTCAGGGCTTGTCCGCCCTGGAAGCGCTACGGTGGCACTATGGACACTCCCAATAGCAACAGGAGGGGTTGTCCCATCAGCGTAGGTTACCCACCTCCCCCGGGAAGTGGCTGGTAGGTTGATGGAAGAATTCTCCCATTGACCTCCTGCTGCCCACCCTGGGGCTGATCTGACTTGGGCCCACAGGCCATGAACACTTTGTCTGCACCTCCGGTCTCATCAGTCCTGCTGGGATGCCAAGGGAGGTTGGGGCAGAGTGGTGGAAACGGAACGGGCATTTAGAAAAGTGGGGCTATACAGATGGATACGTTGTTCGCATCCAAGGAGCAGCTGGCTATTAGCAGGGATGGGGAATAACCTGGATTGTAGAGCATGAGGAATATTCATGGCTTGGTTCAGTGGCCTGTGTGATAATTGGTCTCCAGAGAGCTGTGTAGGATTGCAGGACTGGAAGGAACCTCGTGAGATAGTCTAGTGCAGCCCCCGGCATTCACAGCAGGACTGAGTGTTATCTAGATCATCCCTGACAGGTGATTGTCCCACCTGCTTTTAAAAACCTCCAGAGACGCAGATTCCACAATCTCCCGAGGCAATTTGTTCCAGACCTTAACGACTCTGACAGGTAATGAAAACGGTTACCATGTCTCCCTCTCGTCTTCTCTTCTCTGCAATAAACACCCATTTCTTTCAATCTCCCCTCATAGGTCATGTTTTCTAGACCGGTAAATCATTTTTGTTGCTCTTCTCTGGACTTTCTCCAATTTATCCACATCTTTCCTGAAATGAGGTGCCCAGAACTGGACACAATACTCCAGCTGAGGCCATATCGGCACAGAGTAGAGCGGAAGAATGACTTATCATGTCTTGCTTACAATACTCCCGTTAATACATCCCACAATGATGTTTGCTTTTTTTGCAACTATGTTATACTTTTGACTCATATTTAGCTTGTGGTCCACTCTGTCCCCCTTTTCTGCAGTGCTCTGTCCTCGGCAGTCATTTCCCGTTGTGTATGTGTGCATCTAATTGTTCCTTCCTAAGTGGAATACTTTGCATTTGTCCTTATTGAATTTCATTCTGTTTGCTTCAGCCCATTTCCCCAGCTTGTCCAGATCATTTTGAATTTTAATCTTATCCTCTGAAGCACTTGCTACCCCTCCCAGCTCAGTCTCATCTGCCAGCTTTATAAGTGTACTGTCTATGCCATCATCTAAATCAGTGATGAAAATATTGAACAGAACTGAACCCAGAGCTGATCCCTGCAGGACCCCGTGCAATATACCTTTCCAACTTGACTGTGAAGCATTGATAACTGCTCTCTGGGAATGGTTTTCCAATCAGTTACGCACCCACTTTATAATAGCTCCATCTGGGTTGTATTTCCCTTGGTTGTTTGCGAGAAGGTCATGCGGGGCTGTATCAGAGCCTTAAGCCAATATGCGACATACAGTGCTTCCCCCTTATCCACAAGGCTTGTTGCCCTGTCAAAGAAAGTTATCAAGGTTGGTTTGTTCTTGACAAATCCTCTCTTCTAGGTGTTTGCAAATTGATTGCTTAATTATTTGCTCCATTATCTCTCTGGGCACTGACGTTAAGCTGACTGGTCTGTAATTCCCTGGGATGTCTTTGTTTCCCTTTTTATAGCTGGCACTCTATTTGCTCTTTTCCCGGCCTCTGGAATTTCTGCTGTCTGCCATGACTTTTCGAATATAAGCTGAACGTAGCTGAATTCCAGGTCGCCTGACAGAATAATAGACATTAGAGGTGGAAAAACACCTGTAGCTCTTCTCGTTCCACTACCTGGCCTGCATTTTTACCAGAACAGTAGAAACTCAGAGTTAGGAGCATCAGAGCTAAGAAATGACCAATTCCAAAGGGGGAGCCGTGTTAGTCTAGTTCAGCAAAACAAACAAGGAGTCCTGGGGCATTTTTAAAGACTAACAAATTTATTTATCACATGAGCTTTCGTGGGAGAATATCCCACTTTGTCAGACACTTTGAAGTGGGATTTTCCCCCATGAAAGCTCATTTCCTGAGTCCTCTTGAAACATTACCCTGTGATGTCCAGCCCCTGACGCTGGCTACTCAAAGACATTCCTTGTCCCCAAAGTGCTGCATACCCGTTTATTAGTAAAACAAACAAGGAGTCTTGTGGCACTTTTATGTCTACACTGGAGGCTCTGTTAAGTCGACTAAGAGAGTCCACAGCCCTGCGTCCACTCTGGCAGGTGCTAGGTCGACGGAGGAGTGGCCAGGAACTCTGCGAGGGGGCCTGAAGGACAATTAGGTGGACTTAAGAGCTATTCCCCGTCTACACTGGCTTCAGCCGACTTAATAAGGTCGACTTAAGCCTTAGGTTGACCGTAAGAAGTGGTGTTATTAAGTCGACTTAAGGAAGCGCTTAAATCGATTGAATAAGCGGCCAGTGTGAACACAGCGGTCTGTAGGTCGACTTAACCCTCCTTAAGTTGACCTAAGGCTCCAGTGTGGACGTACCTTAAAGACTAACACATTTATTTATCACAGGACTCCTTGTTTGTTTTGCTGAACTGAACTGACACGGCTCCTCCCTTGACGCTTGTCAACATGGAAGTTATCATTTTTATTAGTCGTACCTCAAATCACCACTC
>ML685941.1:1114353-1139385 GCA_007922175.1 Pelusios castaneus
GTCATGCAAATAATCCCTGTTACACGGAGAGGGAAACTGAGGCACGGAGCAGTGAAGGGCTGTTTTTTAAAGTGGCCCCAGATTCGAGCCGTCTGATTCTCGGGACTGCTCCCAGCACGCGGGGCCTCGGGAACCGGGGCTGTCTCTGCAGTGGTTACACCGGTCGCTGGGCTAATCGCTGTGCCGTTTGTCTGTCCGCTCTCAGGGAGGCTGGAGAGCCTGCGGACTTTGGAAGGAGCCAGCGGCAGCATCACCAGCCTCGAGTTCGACCCATCGGTGAGTCGGGCGTTGCTAAGCCGGCTCTGTTCGGAGCTGCCGGCGGACCCTGCTCGGCTGGGATCATCCCGAGCCGGGGTCCGGGACGGGGCAGCCGTAGCCCCTGCGTTCAGAGCCAGCTCTTCGTTTCTCTTCCTTCCACCGGCTGCCTCTCTCAGATGCCTCCCTTGACGGATGAGGGGCAGGAGTCACTCCTGGGGGGGAAGAGCGGCGGATGAGATGGACCATAGGAAAAGAATTGGCCTGCAGGGTTTATTTGCCTAGTCCGGTGAAGGGTGGGTTGGTCTCAGTGGCTCCCTCATGGCAGGCTCGTGCCAAAGTCTGGCGTTGGGCGCAGGTCCCTGGCTTCCACTCACTGCTCCCAGAGCAGCCCGTGGGAAATGGCTCCTGTGCAGCTTGGGTTGTAGCCGTGGGGCCAGGGAGCTATGGCATGTTGGAGTCCTCTGAGCAGCTTGGGGGGTGAAGGGAGGAGACCGTCACATGGCAGGGGAGGCTCCTGGGAGGCTGGACAGGAAGGGGGCTACAGGGAGAGGCGCAGGAGCCAGGAGTGGGGCCTATCAGTGTCTGTATCAACTGCCCAGGAAAGTGCCCTGAATAGAGGAATCCGCCCCAGGTCTGTCCCGGCTGATGCCACCGCAGGGATGTGCCCAGGACAGCGCCCAGCGCTCTCCCCGGCAGGGCAGTGGTATGAGCCGTGACCACCCAGGCTTGGCTTTGTAGTGGGAAATGCTGCGTGCAGAAGAAAGGCCAGGTGGGATGAAGCAGCCCTAGAGAGCGACAGGGCAGGGGGGAGCCAGGCATCCGGGCCAGCTTCCCCCTGCGCAAGCCAAGGAGGGTTTGCACGGCGTGGGCGCTAGGTGGCAGCAGATGGCCGTGGAGAGCCGCCAGCTCCAAGTGGTCCAGCGTGGCAAATGTTCACCAAAGCCAGGCTCTCCTCCAGACACCAGCCAATGCTCAGGTGTGAGCTAGGGGGGAGCTCATCCATGCTGGGAGCGGGAAGGGGCCGGCTCCCTCGCTCTTATGACCTCTTGGAGGATCAGGAAGGTGCCTTTGGGGAGGGGCTTTGCTCTGGGGGTGCATTAGAGTGACCAGGAGAAAGCCAGGTTGGTCGTTTTCTCCCTTCGTAATGGTTACACGGATAGTTTAGGAGACTTGTAGATCATGCCCAGCTCATTCCTCTGATCCCTCCCAGCCCGCTCACATTCCCTGCAGTTCAAGGTATTATGGGGAGACGGGGCCCCCACAGCGTGGGGAAAGGGGGCAAACCATGGAACTGTTGAAGGGGAGAAAGGCTGCCAGGTAGATGGGGCAGGGTGTGGGGAAGCCTTGGGCAGATAGCCCCGGTGGGAGATCAAGGCTGCTGAGCGAGGGGGTAGCACTGATCAGTGCCTGCAGCCGGCATCGGGACCTCTTCACGCCATAGAGACAGCAGCTGAATCCAACCTGCCCCGGGCAAAGCCAGTGTTCCCAAGACAAAGGAAACCAGAGGGTGGGTTCTGTGCAGGATTCGTTTGTCCTGGTCCCTGGAGCAGATGGTTTGCTGGCAGAGGGGAGCCGGAACAAGGTGCCGGCCATTCTGCAGCCCCCCACGGCAAAGCCTGGTCCCAACTAGCTCTGCACTCATGGCACCAGTAGATCCCAGCTCTCCGTTATCCCAGGTGGCAGCAGGAACCCCCACTCGCCCCGTTCCTCCTTGGCCTGTTCCCATCGACTCCCTTTCCCTCTTCCCAGGGCTGCCAGATCTTGGCGTCGTCGTACAACAAGGCCGTGCACCTGTGGCAGATCGGGAACTGCAAATCCAAGGTAAGTGCCATGGGATCCTGTACGCTGAGGATGCTTTTCTGCTGGCAGGGTGGCTGCGGCAAAGCCCATTGACTTGCTGTTAGTGGGTAGGGGTGGTTCTGGTTGCCCCTGAATGCTGTCCTCGATGTAACACCTGGGGAAGGCAGTGAACTGGCCCCACGCCCCATGTTAGAGGGGGAAACTGAGGCACGGAGCAGTGGAGTGACTTGTCCAAGGCTGGAAAAACACATCTGGGAACAGAACCCAGGAGTCCTGGCTCCCAGGCCTGTGTCTTCGCTACAAGGCCAGCCTTACTGCATTTTACACCAGCAGAGAATTTGGCCCAGGGAATGCAGCGAGCGCTTAAGATCCTCAGGTGGGAGGTGCAGAGTGCGATCGCTCAGCAGGTCAGCAACAGAACTGGCTAGACAGAGAGGGCGTCCCTCTCGGCAGCTCCGTTCCTGCATTCGGGACAAGGGTACATTGGGGGAGGAGCTTCAATGCACCATGGTCTGCTGTGGGTCTTGTTACAGCAGGGCTGGCTGGTCCACGGCGTAAACCAGAGCAGCCTCCGCGCTGCTCCCCTTTGACTCTGGAGGCCAGGAAGAGCTGGGTGGCGGTGCACTCCACCTGTACCCCTGAGCCGAGGGCTGAAAGGAAGCCCTCACACCAGCCAGGATAAGATTGCTGAAGCAATTTCTGCCCTTTTTACGTCGCCCAAGGAGCAGAAAGTGTAATGTCACTGCCAATTAGCTCCTATGGCTCCGGCCACTAGATCCTACTGCCTACAAACCAGCCTGCCCACGCAGGAGGAGAAAGACCTGGGTGTATCAGCTGATCACAGGATGACTATGAGCCCCCAGTGTGACGTGGCTGTGAACGAAGCTAATGCAGTCCTGGGACACATCAGGTGCGTTGCTTCCAGTAGAGATAGGGAGGTGTAAGTACCGTTGTAAAGGCGCTGCTGAGACTCATCTGGAATACTGGGTGCCGTTCCCCACGTGTAAAAAAGATGAATTCAGACTGGAACAGCGCAGAGAAGGGCTATAAGGATTGTCCGTGGAACGGAGAGCCTGCCTTATGAGATGAGACTCAAAGTATGTCTACACTAGCAATTTAGGTCGACTTCAGTTGACCTAAATTATTCCCCATCCACACTGGGCTTCCATTAAGTCGACTTAAGAAATTCCTTAATAAGAACCACCAGTTAGGTCGACCTAACCCTTAAATCGACTCCTTAGGTTGACTTAAGCCCAATGTGGACAAGGATTAACCCTTAAATCAACTTTATTAAGTCGGCTTAAGGGCAGGTAGGTCGACTTACTAAGTCCCCGTTCAGGGTAACCACTTTAAGTCCATTTAACTTTTCTAGTGTAGACACAGCCGAAGAGCCTGGCTTGTTTAGCCTAACTAAGAGAGGGCTGAGGGGAGATACGATTGCTCTCTATAAATACACTGGGGGGATAAACACCACGGGGGGAAGGGGGGCGGGGAGTGGAATTACATTCAGTGCCAGTGTGGACACAGGAACAAATGGATATAAACTGGCCATTGACAAGTTTAGACTTGAAAGGAGACGAAGGTTTCTAACCATGAGGGGAGACGTTCTGGTACAGTTTGCCAAGGGGAGCGCTGGGGGCAAAAATCCCAGCTGGCTTCCAGACGGAGCTTGATAAGTTTGTGGAGAGGATGGCATGGCCCCAGTCTCCATATATAGCCGATCTGCGACTGCTAGAGGCGGATAGCCCCCTGGGGCAGGCTGCAAGTTACTCAGGGCAGTTCTTTCCCAGAGGTCTCGCTGTTTGGTCTGGCCACATTCTCTGGATCTAACTGATGGCCGTATTTGGGGTCAGGAAGGAATTTCCCCCCCAGTCAGATTGGCAGAGAGACTGGGGGGTTTCATCTTCCTCTGCAGCATGAGTCACTCACGGTTTAAATGAGTGGAGGCGGTGGAGTTCCAGTGACGCAGCTGAGGGGTCTGGGTCTGTGACAGGAGTGGGCGGGAGGTCTATCTATCCCGATGGCCCTATCTGGCCTTAAACTCAGAGTCTCGTCGGCGTTAGACTTTAAGGTCAGAAAGGACCCCGGGGGTCTGTTTTGCAGTCATTGATTGGAATTGCGGAGAGCTTTTAACCATTTAATTAATCTAAAAAGAAACCCACCATCATTTCCATTTCAGCCTGGCTGACTTTCCTGTAACAAGGCTGTGGGGAGGCTCATTTTCCTTGGTTTCCTTTGATTTATTTGACTGTTAGATGACTGGGAAGGAGATAAAATACCCCAAACCTCTTAACATGCCCAGCTGTTCTGTTGTCTAGGAGACGCTCACGGGACACGCGGACAAAGTGACGGCTGCAAAATTTCGCTCCACCTGCCACCAAGCGGTAACGGGCAGTCGGGACAGGACGGTCAAAGAGTGGGACCTGGGCAAAGGGGCCTGTAAGTAGCTGACTTTATCGGGCGGAGTGTCCCGTCTCTCACCAGCGCCCTCCACTAGGGGGCGTGCCAGTCCTGCCGCACACACCTGTGTGTGCACGTGTCTTTCCGTCCGTCTGGCCATCTAGCACTCCACAGCAGCAGAAGGGATTGTCACTGTGTTACCGGAGGGGTTAGAGGTTGCTGGTGAGTGATGTACAGCCACGTAGCGAGAGGCAGCCCGTGCGGTGAAGAGCTGAATGGGGAAACTGAGGCACAAAGGGGGAAAGTGACTGGCCTAGGGTCACACGGCAGAACAGTGGCAGCTCTGGGAACAGAACCTAGCCAGCCTCTCTTGATTCCCAGTCCAGTGAATCACACTAATGGCTGTGATACAGTCTCTAATTACCGCAGTAGCCACCAGCGATTCCCTGTTAGCTCCATGACAGAGGCTTGCACTTTGGTGCGGGGGGCCTGGGTTCTAGAAGTACCATGCACGGATGGTTCCCCCAGGGCCTGGCTATTGATCTGTTACAGCGGGCTATGGACCCACTCTTTGGCTCATGGATGGGGACGGACTATCCCTATGTGTTTGGATGGTGCTGAATTGGCTCAGCTGTTGTTTTCATGCGGTGGCTTTTTTGGGGGGCGAGAGGATGCGGAAAGACAAGGAGAGGAGCACTCATGGCTGATCAGCTGCCATTTGAGACATCTGCTGGCTGTGCGATTTGGGAACGCAGGCTTGCTTTTCTCTATTTGACGGAGGAAATGCTACCAAGGGGGAAGAAAAGTGCTGGCATCGAGTGGCTGGGTAGCACAGACTTGGGGGGAGAGTGTGGCCTACTGGGTGGGGCAGAGGATTTAGTCAGGGGGCCTGGGTTCAATTCCCAGCCGTGCCACCCAGTGAGCAGCTCACGCCGCTGTCTTGTGCCTTAGTTTCCCCAACAGCAGTGCCCTCCAGTTGGGGCCCCTGTGCTGGGCAGTGAAACCGAGACAGTCTGTGCCTCAAGGAGTTCTCGTACGTGCGTTATGACAATATGGGGCAGGTGAATAAACAGACCAAGAGGAGCAGGGGACCTTGGGGCTGCCCCCAGACAGCTGTGGTGCCAGCCTTGGATTTTTTATGTACCCACAACTCTGCCAATGCAGTTTGGACCTGGCCTGTAGCTCCTGGCTGTGCCAGGCCCCAAATGACCTGCAGCCCCCCCATTACCCCCTCTGTGGGTCTGCATCCTGTTCATGTAATTCAACTCCGGCCTGTCCAGTCGTGGGGCTATTAGTGATATTGCGACTGGCGTGAGGTCAGAGCCCTGCTGTGCTAGGCGCTGTACGGTCCCGCAGGGGGAGCCAGCCCCTGCCCAGCAAGCGAGATAGACGGGGGGAGGCAAGCTCCCCTGGATCACCCCTAGCTCTGAGGTGCCACGCGGTGGTGCTGGGAACAGACCTACCCCAGGTCCCAGCCTACTGGAATTTGAACTTGGGTCTGATGCATGGGGCCCAGGGCCAGGGCCAGATCTCCTGCGTGGCTTGGCCCAAGGTGTAGACAGGTGACATTGTCCCCCAGGCAATATGCAGGTGGCCCTATTGGATGATCACAGTGTCCCTTATGGAAGATCGGTGCTTTCCTGGTGGGTGAAAGATATTCCCCGTGAGGTGGCGCGGCTCATGGCAGAGCCCCGCAGGCCCTTGGCATTGCCCCACCAGCCTCGACCACCATGTTTTCCAACACCCCCCGGTCACTCATGGCCGTGCTGTCCCTGCAGGCTGCAGGACCATCAACGTCGTCTCCTACTGCAACGATGTGGTGTGCTGTGACAATGTCATCGTCAGTGGCCACAACGACAAGAAGATCCGCTTCTGGGACAGCAGGTGACTTCCCATGCCCCCTCCCAGCCCCCGGGCGAGCTGACTGCTGGGCAAGGCGCCTCGGCATGGCTCCGAGTTTCTCGGGCCCCCTTTGCTTGGCTCTAGGTGAACAAACAGGAAAAAGCCCCATCCTGCTTTTCTAGAATGCCACCCTGCCCATCCTCAATCCCTTCCACCCTTCCAGGCGTCTTAGATAGAGAAAGGCGCTCGTAATTCTCCTTGTTTCATGGATGGGGAAACTGAGGCACGGGTCGGCTAAGTGATAGGCCCAGGGCCACAGAGGCAGTCAGTGTCAGAGCTGGGGTTAGAACTCAGGAGTCCTTCAGGGGCCTGTGCTCCATGGGTTAGTCCCCCTGCTGGGTTTTCTCAGACCGGGCTTTCTGGGGTGACATTGTGGTTAAATCTCTGCACTGGAACATGGGAGATCAGGGCCAGATTCCTGGCTCCCCACACAGGTCACGCAATGTCTCCGTACCTCAGTTTCCCATCTGTGATCTTAAGGATGATTGATCCCTGCGTCTTGGGGCACTGTGGGGTCGGTCTGTGATGCTGTGTCGCTCGCCACGTGAGCGCTGTGTCCCCCTCAGGGGCCGGCTTGTCTGGTCCCCCTGCGTGGGCTTGAGTGGAACTCACCGCTATGGGCTGACGCCAGCCAGGGCAGCCGGGAGCGAAGAGGTGCCCGGCTCGCTTGTCCCCCAATGGCTGCGATGGCAGCCACAAGGGATGGGATGGGCGAGGACGGCCGGTCTGCGCCCCACGGGCAGGTCACCATACAGCGTGGCCGGGCGTCTGGTTGCTCAGCGGCTTCTGTCTTCCTCCCAGCATCAGACTGCATCGTCCCTCTGGTTCGGTGAATCGTGCCCTCCGGTTCGGGGGGGTCACCAAAGCAGTCCTGCCGCTGTCTCTGTCCCTTCCCCGGGGCTATTTATGTCCCTCACGCTCTCCCCTGGCGCTGCTCAGGGCTCGATGCGACCGCTCGCTGATTTGGATTGCTCCCGGCCATCCCTAGCAACGGGTCCGGCTGAGTAATTAACCCTGCAATCGAGTGCAGCGATTTCTGGATGAGCAGGGGCCGGATGTTATCAATGATTTGGTGTGTGCGCACCTTGATCCGCGTGGGTCTTGGGGAGCTGGCAGCCCCTGGGCAGGCGGCTGTGGGGTCTGTGGGTTCTCCGCGGGACGGCTGCATCCCTAACGAGCCCCTGCCTGCGCTGCAGGGGGCCGCGATGCACAGAGGTGATCCCGGTCGAGGGGAAGGTGACGTCCCTCCACATCAGCCAGGACCAGATGCACCTGCTGAGCTGCTCCCGAGACAACACGCTGAAGGTCATTGACCTGAAGATGAACAACATCCGGCAGGTGTTCTGGTGAGATGTGTGGGGGGAGAGGCGGCGACCCCCAGCTGCAGGGGGCCTTGACTGATCCCCACTGGGGTTAATCATGTCCCTTCCCAAAAAGTGCTCTGCCACCCTGCCGGGGCTGGACCCGTTCTGTCCCACCGTCCAGCTCGGCCACCCGTCTTCCTTGCCCTGATCTGTCTCTAGCAGCTGCCATTGCAGCAGTCCTCAGGCTGCTGAGAGAGAGGCTGGTTTTCTCCAGGGGAAACTGAGTCAGGGAGGGGGCTGTGACCTGCCCAGGGTTGCCCAACAGGCCCTTGGCAGAGCTGGGAGTTGATCCTACTCTATCCTGTCTCCTAACAGCCCAGACCACCCTCCTTCGGCCAGAGCCTCGTCTCCGGAGCCGGTCGCGCTGCTCCTCTGGGAGGCTGAGGGGGCCGACGCTGGGTGACGCCTGGCACGTCACCTCTTCCGCATCACAGCTGGCCAGGTGGCTCCCTGAGCCTGCGGGGTTCCTAGGCCCAGATGGGTGATGCCAGCCCAGTGTCCTCGTGGGCTGCCCCACACGGCAAAGTGGAGATGCTGTTCTTAGCTTCTTGTGCCATCCTGGAGCCTGCGGCTACAGCCAGCTCCGCCCTTCAGCTCTCTGAGCTCCGAGCCCCGTCTGTGTCCCGGGGGTGGGGGGCCAATGCTCTCCACGGGGAGCGTTGCCCATTCACCAGCGCCTGTTTCTGCCTGCAGGGCCGATGGCTTCAAATGCGGCTCTGACTGGACGAAGGCGATCTTCAGGTGAGTGGGGGGGCTGGCGGCGCTCAGCGCTGTACAGACTGGGAGCAGACCTGGCCCTCAGGCTGATCTAGGGATGATGACAGGGACCCACCCGGAAGGGGGCTCGTCCCAGGAGGGCGCATTGTTGGGGACAGACGCGGGGATCTGCCTGCGCCTCTCACTCCAGCCTCCAGGCACATCGCACCCCCCGCCCATGCCTGTGCTCTTCACTCCTGGCCCCAAGGCCGTGCTATCTGGGCCCGGAAGCTCTGCCCATGTCCCTTCTGACCTGAGCTCTGCCCCACACCGGGCTCACAGTGGGGAAAGGGATTTCCAGTCCCATGGCTCCATGCTGCCCAGCTTAAGCTGGGGAGGGGTGGGGTGGGAGACGATGGCCAAATAGGTCTCGTTGCTCCCTTTGTCTGGATCCTACCCAGCGGCTCCTTTCCCCACAATGCTGCCTTCTGCTCTGAACTTCTCTAGGTCCCTCGGCCCGACCTTAGCTTCCCCGCCTGACCTTGGAGGGGGACCCAGGGCCCGTCCCATGCCTCCCTGCTTGCCCACAAGCCAGGGGGAGCCCCCGTGAGCCTGCCACCAGCTTTCACACAAAAGCAGTTCCTCCACCGTCCCGTGGAGAGCCAGGCCCTGCAGTCTCCCACAACGCCAGGCACGGCCTCCTTGGCTGGGGCTATCTGGAGATCTGCCTGGCCGCTCCAGCCCTACTCCCTTGGTGGCACCATCAACCCCCAGCACGTGGGCTTGACGTCACCTGCTCCTTGTGCTCAGCCCGGCAGCTGGCTCCCAGCTGGCGGGAGGAGTCGGAGCTGCCCTGCTGGCCTGGATCAATAGCAGCTATCGACATTTGTGTCTCGTTAGCTGGGCTGTGATTAGCCTCCCGGGGGAAGGGCAGCAGCCTATGTGGGAAGAGGGAGTGCGGGGCAGAGGGAGCCTGGAGCTAAACCGGGCATAGGTTTTCCCCAGGAGCCCGTCACCGTGGTGTCTGATCCCCCCTTCCTCTGTCCACCTAAAGCCTCAGGAGACCGGGAGCTGCAGCTCCGAGCACAGATGTCACAGAAAAGGCCCATCCAGGGTTGTCCATATAGGGTCTGCACCACGCAGCCTCTGACCAGAACTGGCCTCCTGGTTGGTAGCCTCGGCTGGAGAGGCCCAGACTGGGCAGCAGGGGGTGGCAGGTGGGTCGTACGCTGCTGGCCCTGGCTGAGAGCCGGCACCCAGCTCCCGCTCAGTGTCCAAGGCGCATGGGTGCAGAACGTCCTCGGAGATGTACCCGGAAGGGGAGAGGAGCCGGTCCTAATGCCGAGCGTGGTGAGGCGAGTGAGGGCTAGACGCGGCGATCCCAGCCGTTAGCATCTCAAGTCCAGGGCACCGCCCTGCTGCTGAGCGCCAGCGGCCCATGGGGCAGAGCGCCACACGGGGAGAACAGAATGACTGCTCAGGGGCTGCGCTTGGCTGCCTGCAGGGAGGGCTCAGATGTCAGTCTCGGCCTCACAGCCCCCGGTGGTTTGGGGTCTGGGTCACGGGTGGATCCCTCTCCCCCTGGGCTGGCTGGCCCTCTCCAGGGCTCTGAGCGTGCCCCCCCTCTGCCGGTCCCTGGCTTCTCTGACCACCCAGATCTGGAAAGCCCGGTGAAGGGACAAGAGGCTTGTTTCTTGGGGGTGGGCAGGCCCTGCTGACAGCTGTGGGCAGTGGATTCCCATGGGCATTCAATGGGACTGTGAGTCTGAGCTGGGTCTGGGCTGGACCCTCCTATTATCGGCCCTTCTAGTTCCCCACAGCCTTCTTCCCTTCTTCTCCAGGCCGGCCTTGCAGGTTTCTTGCGTCCCCGTTGCCAGCGTCTCTCGGAGGCGCTGTGGCTTGTGAGCTCCCCCGTTTAATAATGCTGCCCAGGCAAAGCACCCAGCGCCAGGCTCTCAGGCTTCCTCTGCAGCCCTGCGGCTCCCACACGCTGTCTGAGCAGGTGGCTGTTGTGTTGTCTTTGAGACAGCGCGAGCTGTCGTCTCCTACCTGCCGCTTGGCGCGTGGAACTGCCTCCAGCCAGGCTCAGTGCGTGATGGGCCAAAAGAAGGCAGAGCTGCTCAGGGATTGTACAGAGTTGCTCTGGTGGGGAGGGGGAGGTTTGTGAGATTCTTTGCTTGCCCCTACAGACGGTGAATGAGAAGCCTGGAACATGGCCTGTAGCTATCCTTAGTCTGCCCTGAGCTTGTCGGGCTGTGGGTATTAGAGACTAAAAAGCTCCCCAACCCTTTTGATCACACTGTGGTCTCCTGCAGCAGTGAGTTCCACAGATTTGCCACACTCTCTAGCCTCAACGTACTTATCTGGACAGAACGCTCAAATCTTGGAGTAGATTCTGTGCCTCCCTGAACTAGAGTCCCTACATTATATGCCAGTGTCCACCAGCAGAGGACATGTTAATCTTACATTCTTCTCTGGTCCTTGTCTCCCTCTCTAGCCCTGACAAGACTTATGCCCTGGTGGGCTCCGCAGATGGCTCCCTCTACCTCTGGAACATAGAGAGCGGGAAGCTGGAATCCATCCTGTCTGGGGAGCACAGGTGACTCTCTGCTGTCTTTGGGGCAGGTGGTTGGCCTGAAGGGTCTAGGCTGGATTCTGGGGATGAGGGTCCCAGAAACAGCAAGGGATCGGATCAGGCAGGACGGGCTGCTACATAGGGAAGAAATACAGAGAAAGGGCTCAGCTGGGGACAGACACGGGTCCTCGGTTGCAGAGATCAAGGCACACTGGTGGAGTGAGCTGGCCAGGGTAGAGAGACTGGGGAAGAGGTCTATCTAAGGCCCCCCAGAAGTTCCTGGTGGGGCCCCCATTTAGGGGAGGGGTGTGGTCAGATTCTCTTGCAACCCCTGTGCTGGTAGAGCCTGAGAAAACTGGGATGTGGAGTTAGTGCCCGGGACACTGGGGGGCTTTAGGGCATAGGGACAAAGCTGCTTCCACCATAGTGTCCTTCTGGCAAGGTGGCTGTGGGGGGGAAGGAGGACAGGGTGACCCAGTGCTCAAGGCAGTAGACTGGGAGCCAGGACGCCTGACTCCTGTGCCCGGCTCTTCCACCGGCTCAGTATGTGATTATGGCAAAGCTCTGTGCCTCAGTTTCCCCACCTGTATAACACTGTTCCTCACAAGGGTATCTGCGGACACCAGCCTTGTCCATGCATAGATGCTAATGGCGCAGCCAGTACTTAACAAATAATAGCTAACTCCTAGAGAGCCCTTTTCATCTCCAAGCACTTTATGGGGAAGTTTAGACTCAGAGATGGGGAAACTGAGGCACGGGGCGGTAAGGTGACTTGTCCAAGGTCACCCCGCAGGCCACTGGTCAAGCCAGGCCTGGAACCAGGTCTCTCTCGTCCTACCCCAGTGCTCTAGACACTAGGCCAGAGTACCTGGGGCAGATGGAGTAAATCAGGGGTCAGTGAAGCTCTACCAGTTTACGCCATTCACAGATTTGCCCTTTCAATTGGTTGTCGACCCGGGGTAATTGTACCTCCCTCAGCGAGGGGAGAGTGATGTGAGCACAGGACTGAAGCCAGGAATGTCTATGTTCTTCTCCTCCCTCTGACCAAGGCCTTCCACGGCTTTGGCCAAGCCATTTACCTTTCCTGTGCCTCAGTTTCCCCACAGGGAGAACGGAATCCATGTCCCATTGGCACTGCTAGAGAGTCCTAGATGGGAAGGGCTGACCTTCTTAGTACCCTGTGAATTCTCCTTGCCCGTGTCCTTCTCCCCCATCCAGGGCCTCCGTGAATGCCGTGGCGTGGTGCTTCTCGGGCCACTATGTTGTGAGCGTGGACCAAGGCAGGAAGGTGGTGCTCTGGAAATAGCTTTCAGCATGGAGCTGGACTGGACCAGCCCCTCGGTTACCTGCAGCCCTGCGACGCTCAGCTCCAGACGTCACCAAGGACGGGCCTGGAGGGGTTGGGGCTGCAATGCGGTTAGAAAGCCACATCTGCTGCTTTCTAAGGACCTCTGCCTCCGGACCCGAGTCTCCCAGTGCTAACGCATCTGCCCTACGCAGATCTTCTGATGGGTCTACGTCTTGAGCTGCGTCCACACTGCAAAATGGCAGGGCTTGGACCTGGGTCATAGCGGGACTCCGGCTCTGACCCACCCCTCAGTAGGGCCCTAGCACCCGGGTCCCGAGAGTTTGCTGACGCGACGTGAACTCAAACCAGAGTCAGATCCCAGGCATAATGTGCCATGTAGACGTAGCCACAGGGTTATTTTGGCTCTGCCCCATCCCAGTGATAGACCCCCGCACAGGCACCAGCCTAACTCTGCCCACCTGGGAGAAGGGGCAGATCCTGGCTGTGGATGAGCTCCCATTAACTGCAGTGCGACTGGAGGCGCGGGTGCTTTGGGAATAGTGGCTGACCTCTGGGGATGCCTGGGCGTACCACCTCGGAGACTCCCAGCCCCATGCGCTCCAGACCCGGCTTCTGGGCACTTTTCCCAGAGAGAAACCCGTCTCATCTCAATCTCTTGCCTTTGCTGGTTCTAACCGTGGCTGAGGACGCTCCCCGGAGCTGTCCAGTGCCCGCTCAGCTGGGGAAGGGCAGCTGCCCTCCGCAGAGGCTTTGCTGTTGATTATCCCAGTGGCGCGGCTGGCCGTTCCTGGGTCAGCCCTGTCCTGCGAGCCGAGGAGTCAGGCAGGGCAGGGTGCGTCTGTCCAGCAGAGCCGGCGAGGCATGGCCGGGGGAACGCATGTAGCTAGGAACTCTGCCAGGCAGCCTGCCCTGGCCGTGCCCAGGAGCTTGGCCCCTGACCTGCTTGGGCATTTCGGATCATCCTGCCAGCTCCCCCGCTACGCCCAGGAGTGTCGTGCACTGTTACCAGCTCCGGAAGGCCCGGGAACAGATGTGTGTACGTGAGACCGTCGCATCGATCAGCCCATCCTGGCACGCCGTCTCCTACTTCTCTGGGCCTATCGTGTCCTGGCAGAGGTGTGCCGCTGTGAATACAGCTTTCAAACATGATTTGGATTTAGGGGCTGATTCTTTCCCCGTCTCCTGACTCCCCGTAGGAGAGATCCCGCAGCCACGATGCCCAGCGAGGAGTTAGTCACAGCTTTGGGAGCTTTTGCGAGGGAAGTAGCTGTAGAAATCCAAGGAGTTGCTAGCTCCTGAAGGGGAGGAGCCAGCCTTGTAAGTGGGTCGTTCAGGGCCCCACACCCTTTCCAGGCCAAATGCCTGGATGCATTTAAAAGCCCCACACAGGCAGAGGAAAAGCATTTAGGGCTTCCCATGCCTTGGGCTGATGAGGCGAAATCCACAGGCGTCCGGCCCATTGCCCAGCGTATTAGCCCTGTGCTCCTTGGCGGGCTGCGGCCCTTTGGGGCCTGCAATTTGCACAAGCCACCGTTTGCACTGCTGGTGACTTATTCTGCGGCAACGGAGCGATCGCTAGCGTATCGCACGTTTGGGCTGGCCCGCCTGACTTGCTTTGCAGCAGGAGAGCTTATGCAATGAACTGTGCATGATTGCCCTCTGCTGGAAGAAATTAGGCCTCCTCAACTGTGTGTCATAGCCCCTATGGTGCTAATGGAGATTCTCCTTTAGTTCATGAGGTGTGGGCCTTTGCCCCGGATAAGAGTTGTATGTCTCCATGATTGTTCTGTGGTCGTGTGTAACCTAGTGAAAACCAGTACAACACATACCTGTCTCCAGTGCTGTGCATGTGGGATCGGAGGACAGGAATTCTTTAGCCCTGACACTGGGTCTGTGGCCTTAGTCAAGTCACGTGGCCTGTGTGTGCCTCAGTTTCCCTGTCAGTATACTAGGATAAGGGCAGTGCTGACCCATCTCAGGCTGCTGTGGGGAGGCTAACTGGGGAGAGCGCATTATGAGAAGCGCTAAGCGTCTTTATTGGGGTGGCAGAAGGTGGGGCGCCTGCCCTTAGTGGAGACGAGACCCAGCATGCACTGCTGTTGTATGCCTGTCCTTCAGGCGGGAGCTGCCATTGGCTCGCCAGGCGGATCTGCCAAAGAGGAGCCAGAAACTGGAGTGGAGTTAACCCCTTAGTGGACTCTCCCATCCAACCGTCGGCTCGTGCCCTGGGCTGCGCTCCGGCCAGCGTGCTGCGAACGTGAGAGTTGTGTGGGGCAGTGCGAAGAGTGGGGCAGCCTGTGGCACTGTCCCTGGACAAGTCACTACCAGCCTTTGGGCCTCAGTTTCCCCGGTTGTAAAATGAGGGTGAATCCCACCTGGCAAAGTGGCGGGAGGAGAGGTCATTTTTTACCCTGATCATTGGGGCACCAGGTTAACGCCCCGGCAGCCAGCTCTGCTTGCTGCATTCCCAGCACTCCCACGCGGGGGCGAGTACTGTTGGGAAGGAACCTGTTCGCTCTTGGAGCGGGGCCAACAGCACACGGTTGGGCCGGACCGGACACAGCTGGTGCTGTTAGGTCCCCTTCTCTGAGCTGCCCCATCTGGGAGAGGCTTCGTTAGCCGGGCATCACGGGTTAGTAGGAAGGAAGTCTGCCCCGGCAGAGGTGAGAGGAGTGCCCGTGCTTTGCTGACATGGAGAAGCAGCGGGACGTTGGCCTTTCAAAGAGCTGCTGGATCACACTCTTGCCCCAGATCGTACATGTGTTCCACCTGAGCCGCCCTCCTCCTCTGCACCGAAAGAATCTTGCAGCCCTCCGCCCCCAAGCAGTGGGGCCAGTTGCACAAATGGGGCCAGGGGGGCACAGAGGTCAAACTGCCCCAGGCGGCCGGTTGCAGGAGCCGATGAATGCCAGGCTCTCCCCATTTTTTCTTGCTCACAGGGTGCAGACGTCTGAGCTCTCTCTGTCCCAGTGAGTAACACACATGAGGTGGAGTAACATGGGAGGTCTCCCTGAGCCTGGCTCTCATCCCCTGGCGTGGGGGGCATAGCTCATTCAGTGCCATCCGTGTCCCACGCACAGTGTCCGGGAAAGGGAGATTCAAAAGCTCCTCAGACCCTGAGCTCCAGCTGCTGGAGAATCCGCTGGCCACGTGCCCATGGGGTCCTGGGATGTATGTGGAGGACAACAGCAAGGCTGAGCAGGAAGGTGGGGCTGGCTTTGGACAGGGCACTGATAAGACCATTTCTGGTCAATTCAAGGCAGCAATAAGGGCCATTGTTTTTACAGCCGGGGGATTTAACCGGCGGTTTCTCCAGCACATGCAGGCTTTGGTTCTCGGCCAGATGTCTCTCTGCAAGACCCCTTATTTCACGCAGACGGCCCCGGCGTGATGAGGGTGTCATTGGCTGAGTCTCTGGCCCGGGCTATGCAAGGGACCAGCATGTTCTCCGCCAGCCCTAGCACGCCTGGATCTGCTCCTTCCGTTCAGCAGCCAGGACCTGAGTTCAGGACTCAGCCATGGAGGAGGACCTCAGCACGGCCTCTTTGCTGGAGGGTGTCATCTTGGACAGAGCAGCACCCCGTACTGGGGGCTTGGCTCAGCCTCACTGCTGCAGGGATCCATAAAGCCCCCCTTGCCCTGGCATCTATCCCCAGGCTAGCTGGGCACCTCTCACTCTGTAGGGTATCTGATGCCCCTCTGAGGTACGGTGGGGCTTATATCCCCATGGCACAGCTGGGGGAACTGAAGCACAGATAGGATCCATGACCAGACTGAGGTCCCACAGGAACTCTGGGGCAGGGTCTTGATTCTTGAATCCTACCTCTCAGTAACGTGGGCAGTCCTGGCAGCTCTCCCAGCCACATCCTAACCCGCTCAAACACCGTTGAGCTAGTGAGGGCGGAGAGACCCCAGGGCACGGCCCCGGAAAGCCAGTCCGCTTTAAGGAAATGGAAGCCATTGCAAATGTAAGGGCCGCTGTGACTATAGCCGTGAATTACTGTTCTGCGGTGCTGTATCTCAGCTTCCTGGACTGATTATATCCCCTGTGCTGATGTGAGAACCACACAGTGGGTTTCCCTTTTCACGGCTGTGCTGGGCTGTGCATGTGTGCAGTGGCTGTTCAGCACAACACCTGGACTGGCTTTCGGCTGATTTGATTGTGCAGGTGGTGCTCATGGGGGGCCGGGCTGCCTAGAGACACTGATCATGGGAGGACGAGATGCTGGCAGTTTAGGCCCAGGCCTCTGGGTGATGGGTTCTGTCCAGAGCTGCCACGGCCCCGCTGAGTGGCTTTGGGTGAGCGTCTGTGCCTCAGTTTCCCCGTATGTAAATGGGGCAGTACTACAATGAGTTGGTGGGGAGCCAGTTACTGTCTGTAGGGCACATTGGGACTTAGAGTGCCAAGTCCAGACTTGCATCGCATTCTCCTGGGCCCAGGATATCATAGGCTTGTAGGACTGGGTGGAGCCTTGAGGTCTTCCGGTCTGTCCCCCGCACTCAACACAGGGCCAGGCCTCATCTAGACCGTCCCAGACAGGTGTTTGTCTCACCTGCTCTTAAACGTCTCCAGATTCTGCAACCTCCCGAGGCGATCTATTCCAGTGCTTAACTATCCTGACACTTAGGAAGGTTTCCTAATGGCCAACGTAAACCATCCTTGCCGCAATTTAAGCCCATTGCTTCTTGTCCTATCCTGAGAGGTTACTGAGAACAATTTTTCATTTTCCTGCTTGTAACAACCTTTTATGCCCTTGAAAACTGCTATCATGTCTCCCCTCGGTCTTTTGTTCTCCTGACGAAACAAGCCCAGTTTTTCCAATTTGCCCTCATAGGTCCTCTTTCCATCATTCTTGTAGCTCTTCTCTGGACTTCCAATTTGTCACCTCTTTCTTGAAATGAGATGCCCAGAACTGGACACAAGCCTCCAGTTGAGGCCTGCTCAGCACGGCGTAGAGCAGAAGAATTAATTCTCACATCTTGCTTACCACACTCCTGCTAATTCAGCCCAGAAGGAGGTTTGCTATTTTTGCAACTGTGTTAGCGCTGCCTCCTATTTAGCTTGTGATCTGCTAGCAGGGCATAGCCAGCCCCTGATTTCTGGCTGGGCCCTGCAAGTAAGGGTGGGCTTGGCCAGGGCGGCTCCTGGTCATGTGACCAGATGCTGCTCTCCCCCCGTCCCAAAGGGGAGAGTTGGTGGTTGCGACTGGGAGTGGGACAGAAGCTCACAGCGGCCGGGCCCTGTGGCAGGGAGTTATGCCGGCACCTCTGCCCCACTGGCAGCAGCTGTTTGCTGGGCAGCCCTGCAGCGGCGGCGGCTAAGGTGAGCAGGTCTTAGTGCCAAGTGGGCGGGCCCCAGCCCACCCGGGCCCACCCGTGGCTACCCCTTGTCCACTAGGACCCCCAGATAACAGGGCCGTCCCATGGGGGGAGTGGAGCCCTGGGCCAATTGGACAAAGCGGAGCCCCCACTCCCCCCATGCTGGAGGGGAGCATAATGGGCCATCTGGCCTGCTCTGCCTCCCAGGGAGCCGGCCCTGGGCTGGAAGGCCAAGGCTGCTGGCAGGGGGAGCCGGCTCCGGCAGCCAAAGTTGCCTGTGGGGGGAGCTGGTGCCGGCCCCAGCCCCAGCCCCGGAACGGGAGGCCGCCTGCCAGCGGGGAGCCGGGCCTGGAGGCTGACTGAGGAGGGGGGCTAGAGCCAGAGTCGGCTCCAGTCCCAGCTCTGACCCCAACGGCCGCCGGTGGCCCTGGACCCGAGCCGGGAGGCCGAGACCACCTGCGGGGAGGAGCTGGCCATGTGGGGCAGGCCAGCCCAAAGGCCAGGCCCCACGTGCTACGCCCCTGGGCCTGCCTGCTCCGCCCTGGGTGTGGGGAGGGCTGGCCCGCCCTGCCCCACTGCCTTCGGCTCACTGCTGAAGGCAGTGGGGCGGCTGTGGGAGGAGGGGCTGCGGCACGCATGGGGCCTACACTGCCCCGCTGGGAGCAGGACAGCGTGGGGCCCATGTATCCATGGGGCCCAGGGCGATCGCCCCGTTCGCCCCCTGCAGGGACAGCCCTGCCAGATACCTTTCCACGGCACCTTTCCCATTGTGTATGTGCACAATTGATTGCTCCTTCCCTCGTGGAGTGTTCTGTGTTTACTGAATTTCACTGCATTTTTGTGGGAGTCTAGCCCACCCCTTTCTGGAATACAGTCATCCTAGAATCGCTCTTCTTTTGCGGTCATGGGGCACATCAGTGCTGCAGTGGAGGTGTGAGGGCAGCCTGTGTCGACAGAGCCTGAGGAGCAATAGCAGAGCAGCTGCAGCTGTATGGGCTAGCCCTGCCTGCCCCCGATCCTAGCTCCATGCACTGGCGACTGCTACCCTGAGACTTCAGCTTCTCTGCTTCTGTTACTCAAGCTAGCTCGGGCGGGTCTATCCAGGTTCCCGCCTGCAGCACGGACATACCCGCTGTGTGACACGCTACAGCTAGCTCACTCTCAGCCGTGGCTGGCCGCTGCACCACAGGGCCATTCCCAGGGCCAGGGAGATGCCCGGTTTGCAGGGCTGCAGTTGCCACAGGCAGGGCAGGTCTGGGGATGAGAGATCCCATTTCTGCCATGGCACTCTGGGGAAGTGCCAAGCCCAGCTGAGCACCCCTGGCACAGTCCCAGGACCAAGGCTAGGAGCTGGCCCTCTCCAGCCCCTGCGCCGGGGTGATATGTAGGGGTCTTGGGTTGCTGAGTATTCACAGAGGTGCCCCCGGGTACCAGTGTTGTGAGTGCTGGAGCAAGCCCCTTCATTAACCCTTTCTGGGCATCAGTGGAATGGGACACGAATTTCCATTCCCCAGCCTCAGCTGTGCCAGCCACGGAGTTTGTTTACTGAGGTCACTCCATCCATCTGCTCTGAAGCTCCAGCCCCCATTGCTGGGCAGGGCCGGGCAAAGAAACATTTGGTGCTGTACAGGCTGCGGATGCAGTTATTCTGTGTCGGATCAGGGCTGGGACACGCCCCACTGACACCCACACACACCTAGCTCAGCCAGCAAAAGGGAGATAGACATCTGACACATGGCAGCCCTCTGTTCCCCGCCCTGCTACCACCGCAAGACAAACAGTTTTGATTTCTCCCCTGGCCGCTAGACAGTTGGTCGGGAAGCTAGCTAACCTCAGCGCCAGCTTCCCCTTGTTGACAGCGAAGACACAAGCACGGAGCTTTTACGTGCAGCTTGTTCACACCGCATGGGAAGGGGCGATGTCAGCGGGGAGTGAAACTGACAAACGAATGGTAAAAGTGGGAGCGCATCACGGGACCGGCACGGGTCGGAGCCCATTTGTGGTTAGCGGTGCAGGTTGTTTGCAGAAGATGATGTTCTGTGCGCCGAGATGAAAGAGAGCTTAGCTCGTAAACGGAGAGCTGTGTTGCAGAGGCATGGGCGCAGAATGCACAGCTGGAAAACTGCATATAGGCTACATCATGTCAATGATGTGGACACTGGAGAATTAACCTTGACACTAGGCAAGGCAGGTTTAGGATGGACATTAGGAATATTTGTGTCAGGGTGATTAACCACTGGAATAAGTTGCCTGGGCAGGTTGTGGAATCTCCCTCACTGGAGGTTTTTAAGAGCAGGTCAGACAAACACCTGTCAGGATGGTTTAAGAGGGTACTTGGTCCTGCCATGAGTGCAGGGGCCTCTCATGGTCCTTTCCATTTTTTATGATTCTAGATAGGTGGAAAACCCCACAAATGCAATGTTTCAAGGATCTGGGGAAGCAGAGGATGAAATTAGATGCCACTGGACTGGCCATGTAAAGCTCACATCTCACAATGGGGGAAAGCATCCGAGAGCTCAACCTTGAAGGAAAAAGACCTAAAGGCCACCTTATGGAGAAGCAGGGGCGGGTGTCAGAAAGGAAGGTGTGGTCACACAGAGTATGCCAGGACGTGGCGCTGAAAAAGCTTTGGAGGGAGCTGACTGCTCATAAAGTGGACCCAGTTTGATGGGAATCTAGCCAGAGAGCCAATCACTGCTGTGAAAAGCTTCCACTTCAAGCAAACACGGCAGATGAAAAGTGGGAGGGGAAACTGAGTCATGGAGAAAAGCCGTGATTTGTCTGAGATTGCACGGCAGGTCAGAGAACAAACTCTGTGTCTCTCGATTCCCAGTCCAGTGCGTCATCCTCTAGGCTGCACTGCCCGGGCACAGGAAGTCATTCAGCGCAGTGCTGAGCAAGGTGCTGTTCAGATTAATGCCACAACGTGGTACGTGGAGGGAGACGAACCCCATTCCTTCATGCAAGAGCCACCCTTCCTTTCCAGTGGCTGGGTTTTCAAAGGCCATGGGGCCTGTGGGCTCAGCCCCCCTGGCAAAACCGCACATAGCTATTGCCAAGTGGCCCTTCCCTCTGGCCCCGGCTTTTATTTCCCGGAGCATTTCTTCCATTGGGCAGTGTCCTGCCAGACGCCAGCTCCCCAGCCTCCGCTTTCTCCTAAGTTTGTGTCCCAGCCCTTTCCGGAGAGTCTCAGGCTGGCCCCACAGCCAGATGCAGATCAGAGCATCTGAGACCCAGCCATGGCTCTGCCAGGCGGCTGAACCTCATCCCATGCCCTGCTTGGAGCAAAGATCTGGCAGCCAGCATGCTTGGTTCAATGGAGTGCGTTCAATGATTGAAAAGCTGCACGGGGAAGGGTGGAGCACCATTTCAGGCAGGGGGCATGGAAGGGAGGGAAGCAGCAGGTATTTGGGCTGGTGTGTGGGTAGAGAGGTCAGTCCGTGCTTCTGGTCCTCTGAAAATCTATAGGCTCCATGGCCTGTGAGCACTGCCCCACTCTGAATGAGCTTAGGCTGCAATAAAAACGATAAGAATGGCCATACGGGGTCAGATCAAAGATCCGTCTAAGTGTGTCCTTTCTGCCACCAGTCACCAGTGCCAGGTGCTTCAGAGGGAATGAATAGAACAAGGCAGTCATTCTGTGATTCATCCCGTCGGCCTTTCTCAGCTTCTGGCAAACAGAGGCTAAGGACACTTCAAAGTATGATTTTTGCATCCCTTCCATCCTGGCTAATATCCTGGACCTACCCTCCATCAACTTATCTGGCTCTTTTTTCAGCCCTGTTACAGTCTTGGCCTTAACAACATCCTCTGGCAAGGAGTTCCACAGGTTGACTGCATTGTGTGAAGAAATACGTCCTTTTGTTTGTTTTAAACTTGCTGTCTAGTAATTTCATTGGGTGATCCCAAGCTTTTGTGTGATGAGAAGGAGTAAATAACACTTCCTTATTTACTGTCTCAGCACCAGTCATGATTTTATAGACCTCTATCCTCCCTTAGTTGTCTCCTTTCCAAGATGAGAAGTCCTAGTCCTATTAATCTTTCCCGAATAGAAGTTTTTCCATACCCCACTCAGTTTTGTTGCCCTTTTCTGTATCTTTTCCAGTTCCACGATATCTTTTTTGAAAAGGGGCGACCAGATCTGCAGGCAGGATTCACTATGTGGGTGTACCATGGTTTTATAAAGAGGCAATATGATATCTTCTGCCTTATTATCTATCCCTTTCCTAATGAGTCCCAATATTCCATTAGCTTTTTTGCCTGCCCCTGCACAGGGAGTGGACGTTTTCAGAGAATTAGCCACAGTGACTCCAAGGTCTCTTTCTCGAGGGGAAACCACTAATTTAGACCCCCTCCTTTTGTACATAGTGTTTGGTTTATGTTTTCCAATGTGCATTAACTGACATTAAATTTCATCTGCTGTCGAGTTGCTCCATACCCCTGTGAGACAGAGAGGTTATCTCCCCATTTTTATAGCTGGGCAGTGCCACTCAGTCAGCTTTCCCGCAGTCACAGACGATGCCTGTTGCAGAGCTAGGTTGTGAATCTAGCTCTCCTGAGTCCGATTCTGGGGCCTGAACCACTAGGCCACCCTACCACACATCCGAGCTTGGCTGCCCGTTAGCTCCTTCCAATTGCCATGGTTTACTGGCACCTGGAGAAAACAGCAACTTTGCTAAGATGCGCCAGGAGTTTCTAACCCCCAGCACTGGGCAGCTCCAAGCAAGCCCCTGAACTGTCTGCTTCAGTTGATGTGCAAAGTGGAGCTACGACTTACCTTGGCAGGGGAGATAAAGCAAGTTAATATTTGTTCAGTGCTTTGCAAAAGTCAACAGCCAGTTTCTCTTGGCACTAAATCTATTGCGAGGAGGCTGTCAAAGGACGCTGCAGAATTCTAGCAGCCGGCTTGTTTCTCCTCATTACAAAGGGTGGCAAGACACGATGCTGTTTCCTCCAGGTGTCTATATCAGACCAGTAACATTACAGGGGAGTGGGGAGGGGAGATCCGAGTGTAAAGACATGGAGTACTGTAGCTTGAAATCAATAGCAGGGAGCTGGGAAAGGCTTGAAGCAGAGCAAGGCAGGTAAAGCTTTACTGGCAATCCTTTTCCCCTAGAGTTCCTTGTTCAGTGTTTGAAGAAAGCGACTGACCTTTTTTAATCAGTGTCACATAATGAGGAAGCTTGACTCAGTCTTACCCAGCAGAAAGAGGAAGAGGCAAAAGAGGCCACCATTCTTCTGATGAGCATGGAGAATGGTCCCAGCGGAAGGAGTGCTGCCCACAGCGCTGATGGGTTGTTAAGTCTGTTTCCCTGGCACTTCAAGTGCAGAAGCGGGGGTCTGCAAAAGGCCTTAAATCCACTGGGCCTAAAGCCTTGTCCTAAAACCCTCCAAGACTACCAATTCCCTGGCCTTGGAGTGGTATTGCTGCCACCACCCAAATGCAAAACTTCTTGAAAACCCAGGAAGGCGCACTTGGAATTCCTTCCTGCGAGGTTCCCTCAATCGCCTCTATTCCTCCCTCAGGAGAGCGATTGAATCCCAGTTGTGATATCAGCTGAAAAAATGGAACTGATTTCCCTTTAGCAGTCTGAGGTACATACACACAAAACCTCTTGCCTTTTAGGACACAGAAAGAAAACTTATTTTAAATGTTCTTTAATTAAAAGGGCAGCTAAGAAACACAGAGAGTTGCTTCTCTGGGATTTAACTTGGGTATTTACAGGATGGGGTGGGGGTGGTACATGTGCTCAGAGGAATCCAGAAAGGAACCAAAACAAAGAAATACCCTGAACACGTCTAGCTAAACATTCCCTGTTTTACTCACACATGGTCAATTACAGATCTGAGCCTTTCTTAGGAATGGATGTCGCTGGATTCTCCAGGCCTCGCTGCCTGGCCCCATCCTGCTCCTTCCAGGAGCAATGCTGCCACCAAACAGTTGTTCAAAAACCTGCACTCTGTTTCTATTAGCTGTCCTGGGACTTCTCTAGGACTCACTGTTAACCCTTCGGACCCCCCCCCCAAAGTTACTACATGAGTGTTCGAAGCTGCAGCTGTTCTGTGAGCAGTGATGGGAGCCTGAGGGCAGTGCTGGGGGTCTCTGTATGATGATGGCATTAGATGGCTAGCACAGGCCTGAAGCTAGCTCCTAGACTGGGAGAGGGGAAGAGGGGGCGGAATTCGGCTGATTTTTGCCTTCATAAAAAGTAACTAAACTCAGTTAGTTACTCAAGTTTCTATTGGAAAGTGACATGCAACCAGTGTGAGCTCTAGTGAGAGTCCATCCCTTCCATCCATGGAGTAATCCAACTCTTTGAGCAGCAGTAAGTACAGCCACAGAACAATTCTTCCATCAGCCTAATCATGGCTACATCGGAGGGATTATGTTGATCTAACGACCTCACTCATGGTGCAAACCTGAGCTGAGCTAATTTTTAGGCGTAGACCAGGTCTGAGCCTTATCTAAGCATATCTCATTCTACATAAGGGCGTGCATTAAAACGTGATGTTTTCAAAGCTCTTCACACCTGGCTACCAGGTTCAGCTGCTGTGTCACAGCCTCATGCTCAGGATAGCTTGCACGTGAATTGAAGTGTTCCCGTAACCCAGGCACTCAAATGCCAAGCGGCAGTTCCTTTTTCATGCTCTTTAATAGCAAAACGTCCAGATGGCAGCTGCTTACTTTATGGCCTAGTGCATGCTCTTACAGCAGGATGGGGAAAAAACAAACAAATGTTTTTTGAATAATATTGGACCTGAAAGTCTCCTCAGAGATTTTATTTCGAGTCACAAAGGCTGAGAGACATTTTTCCAGCACAAATCCTGTGCTCACAGGAAGCTCTCTTCTGCTCCAAATTTCACTTGCGTGCTCTCTTGGGAAAAGAAGAATTTGGAGGGCAAGTTTAAGAGTAATTGAACAAAGCAGGGAAGGGATTTTGGTTTTGTTTTGTCTTCAAGTAATCAACATTTTGGTCGGAGGGTTCAGATTTATAACCTCCATGAAATGAAATCAGAGTCTGTTTGTTTGTTTAAGGGGCTTTGGAAAAGAATGTTTTTGGAACAACTGTCTGAGAGATTGTAGCATGTGGTGAACACAACAAAAATTGTAGCTTCCTTGAGAGATCTGAACTTACCTTTGGATCTAAGTCTGGCTCCTACCCAAAATACCGTGCTGCCAGCCAATCTTTTAGTAACTAAAATTAAAGGTTTACTGTACATGGAAAGAAACAAACTATTAGATGGATTCCAAAGGGGTAGCCATGTTAGTCTATTGTAGAAAGACAACAGAGTCCTGTGGCACTTTTAAAGACTAACAGATTTATTTGTCGCATGAGCTTTCGTGGGAGAAAATCCCACTTCGTCTGACGAAGTGGGATTTTCTCCCCTGAAAGCTCATGCGATAAATA